>JAINUW010000809.1:0-300019 GCA_020205615.1 Panax quinquefolius | reverse complement strand
TATTTAGATCCTTAAATGCATGAGCTCGAATAATGCAAATTAGAAACTCCTTTCTAATTTCATTACACTGCAGCGAGGACCTCTTTGGGTTATGTCATTTTATCGAATCACATAGGACATTTCTCTTCTTTTATTAAGTGGTAGATTCTTTATTGATCGTACATTATCTCCATGTACAACTTATTATACCCAAGCATACCATTCTTTGATATACCTACAAGTCTTAGCAGGAATAAGTCAAAGTATAACTCATCATACCACGAATCCCTTATGATGATCTCAAGTCCAAGGATTACTTGTACTTTCTTATCACTACTGAGAATTCCTATTGATGATGAATAAAAAAACTCCATTAGGTATTCCTTATAGAGAGCCATATTTCGGTGAACTTATTCTCTAATAAGCTACCTACTGTTACTTGCTTTAAGTATCTCCACACCTGATGATCGTGAGATCAATCATCCCCTCATCGATGAGCAAGTTAGCGTATGTACCCGGTCTATCGGATTCACTAATAATCCCAATTTAGTAATCCGATGATTAGGGAACTATTTTTAGTTTTAAGCTTTCTAAGAATTTAGATCTTATTAGAATGATCATCATCCCATTCTTAAAAAGCATTGCTTAAAAGCTATGGTTTATCACGTATTATAAAACAACATCATGTAGATAATTAAAAAGCCTTTAATAAATTAATACTTTTTATTAATAAATGAATAAGATTATTTACAAAGTATATGCTTTATCATCGAAACATGATTGGCTTGTGTCGTACTACTTTTCGAATGGATATACTGATATACCGGCGAAAATGTGGACGAGATGGAAAGCTTTATACACTCGATTAATTTGAAAGGAATGTAACATGGCTACATCACGGGAGAAATCCAATACCCATGCACCATCTAAAATTGCCAATCGGTTTCAAGTGTGACATAAACCCACACATACAACAGTACGTATGCGAACTACATGTCGAACACTCACAGTTGTAGGATAAGTCGCGGACGATGGGATCTTTGTTAGCATAGTCTTTACTACAATCCTCCGGTATAATGGTACGACCCCCTAAAGGCTCTCACGGCCATAATGCCAATCACAATGTCTATCTCATCCATGTATTATGGCATATAGATATATATACGATGCGCATATGACGATTACATCGACCTGACGAAGCATGATGATCCTCCGGGGTGCGGTGAAATCCCAGAATGTGAAATAACTATCCTCGCCTTAAATCATGCCATCTAAAAATCTTTTTGGGGATATCACGTGGCGGACGTCGACTCATCTGTACCACTCTGCGCTTGCCAATCGGCGAGAGTCATGAGCAAATCTGCTCATGTCTCCCAAAGCCATATGCATCGAGTCATCCCCAATGGCACGTCGTCGATCGTGGGTACTCCTCAAGGTGAAGGTCGACTCGTATGGGTCCCGGAATCGGAAGACACCCGCTACTCCAGGTACCAATGCTCTAACATCCGTCCCTGAACCAAGTAGAACTGAAACATCAATAAGATCATAATATCTGTAGCAAATGATCTGATGCAGTCACCCTATTTGGTGGTGACGTAGCACTATTATACCACGATCCTTTTTGATACCACGATGATGGTGGGGGTATGATCTATCACGGCTAACTATCGAATAAGACATACATGCGGTAGTGTCATTAAGACCATCTGAATTCAATCTTGGAATATCTCTGACATACATACATATGCATAACATGATACATGTCATAGCCGAGATAATAGATGTGATATGATATAGGGAATGAAAAAATTGTGTATACATTCCTAAGTATATCATCATCTAATACATCGTCTATGTACAAACTACATCTGCGGAAATGGGGCACTGAACTTACTACTAACTTGAGAGGCCTATCAAAAGATATAAGCGAGAATGGGGTATATACAGCCACCCAATATCTAGCGGGGGCTATTAAAAGATATAGCGAGAATACTGCATCGGAAGAAGACGATGAATGTAAGATATCCACAATCATCAATCACGTCCACACAGTGTAACTCCTCTGAGTCATTTGGATCTCTATCAGCGGGGATATCGGGGCCTATAGAGAGGATCTGCGCTGCAAAATCGAATGGGTCATCTGAGGGGCTAGCGCTTTGAGCTAGAAGGATCAAAAAAACACCGCCTCTGCCGGATCTCTTGCCCAATCTGGGATAAATATGTGTACTGGTCCAGCTAAGATTGAACTATCAATCTGTGTCATATGAGTCGGATCTACGACCTGAAGCTATCGAATCCGTCATCATCACGGATCACTGGAACCATATCCCCGTAAAGCGTGTGGCGTGGGGCAGGAGCTCCGATAGTCTACGAGGAACCACAGCGTTGGAACCCAGCAATAGGATGTCGGTGTGGTGGTATGATACGAACCCGATGACGCGTGGCGAGGAGGCAAGATCGGCATCTGAATCTCCCCATGCGGTGCTCCTAATAGCACGCTCTCCTTAATAGAGCTCCCAACCTCCATCTGTGAAGAGAGGAACTCTCTTGGTGGAAATCATGTACTCGACTCGATCGGGTAGCCATCCTCAGCCGATGGTGTGTGTGTTCCCTGAATAGGGAATTCGTGATGGTGTCATTGTCCGACAACTCCGGTACGCATACGACAATGAGTGAAGCCCCTCATTGTATGAGGACCTCTCGGCAAAATGGAATGATGTCATCGTAGATCCTCGTGGATAGGTATCTAAACCTAACACACTCACGGGAGACGCAGGAGCGTGGGAGCCTCTACATGGAAGCCCCAGCTGCCACACAATGGCAAAACATACGCTATCGATAAACACTCTTAACTTTATAAATGGGAAATGACAAGAGAAATACTCACCGTGATGGATGAAGCTGTGCAGGCCTCGGGGTGAACCATGTGAGCACATCGCGTGCCGGAGGAAATTGGTAAAGGTGTAGGAACCCCGATCATACTCTCAATCTGTCCGTATATGATGCGTGCGCTGATCAAGCGAAAGACAAGTAGAAGAGTTATCTGCTATAGGCGACCTCTAATGATCATCGGGAACAATGTGCAGAATCAATCCACGATTCTCGACATCATCGAGGCATGGGCTCACTCAAAAAGCTTTACTAATAGCATCTCGCTCAAAGGACTTGAGCAGACGATCCACGTCGCCAGGCGCCTCCAATCGGAACTCTAACAAGGATCGGCGGTAGAAAGTAATATTACGCCGTCTGAAGCCTTTGGCTCCCTCCAAACTCCATACACGTGATAAATTGCCAATCCATCGGCGTCATCATCACCTCGCAATCCAATGATTAGTGGTGAGTCTGATAAAACCATCGCTCAGACTGATGCCACAGAGATAACCCAGGGACCACGACGGGGAAGGATGGAAAAAAGAATACCTCGAATCTGAATCATGCACTCTGACTCTAGTAATTAGGATGAAGAGCACGATCATGGAGTATATACTAAACCAATTCCCTCGAGGATGTGTCAGCCGGGAACACGCATGAAATCACGAGATCAAACATCGAACCCTTTAATCCTCATCAATAGGAAGAAGGAAGATCGAAAGTCTAACGCCCGTACCTGCGTTAGCATTCAAGTACATCGATGGATGTCTGCTCAAATCACCGGAAGCTCTGTTTTGCCACTGAATAAAAGGTAACTACCTACGAGGGACATGTGGCGTGAGGCGGGATCCTCAATCGGAATATCCTCCTCCAGCGTCCTCAACCGTTACCTGCGTCTGCCTGGGATGGAATGAATCACGGCTACACCAATCGGCGAGGTACATCGGCGTGAGCAGGTCGAGGCACTTGAAGCCCTCCTCCATTATACGAGAAGTGGTCACCGAAGAACCGCTCGGTGATTCGGATCCCGTAATATCCGAATGATAAGTCTCCAAATCACCTCGGAAAGGGTGTGGTATTTCACCTGGAGCTTTCTAGAATGCATTTATGACTATATGCGTGAATGCATGCATTTTACTTTAACATAAAATAGAGTTAAAATGCGTAATTACCATACCTACATTTTGGAAATTTTTTGCCATAGTTCCTTTGAAAATAGGACTATCCATACATGCACATGTTATGCGTATACAGGTGGCCATTCGATGCTTACCTACCCCAAAGCCAATATACATAATATATGCATTAAAATCAAAATCATACATGCATAAGGTTAACCTCGATATCGAGGAGTACTTTTGCTTTCTACCTTTTTCTCATTGGACCTCAAATAGGACAAAAATAGCGAAAAAGGTGCAATTCAATTCTCTCAAAGTCGAAATGTTTTCACATCATTATGTTGACGGCATGGTTTAATACTAACATTTACTATGTTGAATATTTTTTTTATCAAGTCGTTTGTGCGTACATAATCACTTACTATGTGTTTAGATGCATTTAAATGCGATAACTTTCAAAATCCAAATCTGGATAAAAAAGCGGAAAAAAAAACATGCATCGTTACGTTGCGGGATAGTGTATAACAATTATGCGGTGATAAATTTGTGAAAATAGCCCGAACTTAGCAGATCTGAAGGAGGCTCATGGATTTCTCTTAGCGAATCAAGTTGAAAATGACTTGTGAGACCAACCTGTTTTGGATTATATCATCCACGATTGGTCGCGAAGGTGGCGAACATCTGCTACCGAGCTATGACTGATTGTACACCCTACTTATGTAACCCACCCGCCTCGCTCGGTCCAGTTCGAGTTGCAAAGGAGTTATCGCGGACTACAAAAGTCAAATTAGGAAAAAAAAATGCCGTGCGATTGAGCAAAATAGCATGCGATCCTGGTCTTCTTCGGATGAAACTTTGAGTCTCAGATATCGCCGTTCATTCTAGTAGTCACCCAAACATGAGGTATACCTTTCCAATGATCTCATTTGTCATAAATCACATCGACAATACCTTGTATAAGTCCGATGCCTCCAACTCAAGGGTCATTACTCTTAAAGATCAGCGTGAGTCCCAAGCGAGTGATTCTGACGTGAGTCTCGACGGGGATTTACACGTGGAGTCCTCGACGGGTTATAACGTAGGTCCGGACGGGAGACAATGGCGTGGGTCCTCGACGGGTTACAACGTGAAGCCCCGAAGGGGATTATAATGTACATTCAAGCCGTTGACACACATATCAGCGAAGGTCAAGCGAATTTGCGCGATGTTATCTCACGATAGCGATTAAACTATCGAGCTCTAGAAAGCTATTCGAGGATTTCATGCTCGATTACTCATATTCCCAGCGGATCCCAGTGAAGTCACAATCACGATGTTCGTTGATTCAAATGTTAGCGTAAGGTCGAGCAACCTTGACGGTATATCCCACGGATTTTTTCGATAGATTGATTCACATGTCGATGAAGTACCGTCTGCGTCGGAAGGTCGCATCCACAGCGATTTCTTTGTTGGCGATAAAATCCAACAGAATCTTGACATATCCTATTGATACCAACCGGGAAAGGTCAACGTTATCAAAGAGGATAGATGATGGAATATGTTATACACATTCTCAAATAGACCTCAATCTTTATCCCCACGGATCTTCTTACACGTAAGATGTACGTCTTGAGGATCGAAGTCGTTATCAAAGACATGGGAATTTGGTGATAACTTCGAAACATCAACATCCTAATGATTCGGATTACACATCAAATCGAGTCAAGAATGCCAATCCCAGTTGAAACAAATGTAAGACCCAACTTTTGAATAAATATTAAATCTTCTCGAAATATATTTTTGAATATTATGGTGTAGATTTGATATAATGTTATAGTTATGGTAATATTTACAAATTTTGCAAAATGCAAGTTGTTATATAATATTCGATTGGTGGGGGAATATTCATTTTAACAGGGAATATTAAATGCATTTATGCAATCATTGGTGGACCCAGCACGGAATTATTGTCGGATTGAGAAAACGTAAAAAATACTTTTATAAAAATAACGGAAGTTTTACCATTAACTATTAGGCGCTTGCAGTAGTAAGAAATGCGATGTCGCATGGTTGTATAGTAGCACCACGGTATTGATTATTGATGCTTTATGTGAGAAGTCACTCCGGTTATACTCGATTATTACTTTCGATGAATTAACATCATATCTCTCGTATTATTGATTTGATTATTGTCATTAGTATCATCCTGCATAATATGTTATTTTATTAAATCAATAATTGAGGGCGACAAAATTATTCATATTATTAAATTGCAATATTTACAATGTCTAGAAGTTATGTCGAGGAGAGGTTTTGGTCACCAATTCTCGCGCCCGATAGGGAGAAATCCTTATTGAAAGCCTCTGCTTCACAGGGAACGACTGGTTGATAAATATTGTGAGTTATAATAATAATGATGAATATTATTAAAATTGAAGTTGTGTTTGGAGTTGAATTTGGAGGCCTTGAACGTGATATTTGAGTCCTAAGCGATGAAATTAGTAAATATAGTCTATAAACACAAAATTTTACGAATTCATTATTTGGTCAAAAAGTGACAGTTGACTTTTTCCTGAAAAGTTAAACTTCAAAATTTCAAAATTTATATTTTTGATAAAAATGGTTTCATTTTGTTGGAATTATTTGTGTTAGTGAAAATCGACAATTATTTCGATAATAATTGATGTCTGGAGGTTATATTGACCAATCGGGTATTTAACCAGATAAATGAGCAAATGATTGCTATTATTACACATGATTATAACTATTTGTTCACATGTGTATACTATTGTTTCACATTTTTGTTACTATTAGGGGAGTTGATGCAAGATTGATAATACTTGCATGACTAAGTTAAAAATGGAGGTATAGATGGAGGTACTATACTATAATTAAGTATTTTCACATGTGCAGAACTATTGATTCACATAATTTACTATTGAATCACATTATTTACTATTATTAAAAAGTTTGATAATACTTCCATGACTAAATTAAAAATAAAGGAAAAGTTGTAGGTATTGTCTTTGTAATTTTTGAGCCCAAAACGTCACGATTATCGAAAATATTTTTTCTATAAATAGAAGCTCATTTCTTCATCATTCTTCACCAATTCACTCCAAGCTATAGAAGCGGTTATTATAGAGATATTTTAGAGAGAAGAAGAAGAAAAGTGCGCTACCTCACTTTCCAAAGATCCGGTTTTCTAAGGTAGGGAGTATTATTTCTTTCTTATCCATGAAGAGAACTTCATTATTCCATTATTTATTATTACATTGGAATAACTTTGTGTATCTGTGAGCTACCCTATACTTGGTGAAATTCTTACATTGTTCCATTCTTTATCTTTACATTACTGACATCATATGCATGCGTTCTCGTTTGGGACACAGTTCCAATCTTTATTATTATGTTTGGAATATCTTATACATGGGTTTCTGTGGGACTGATTCCGTCTTTATTATTATGTTGGAATATCCTATCTACATGCGTTTTCTGTGGGACTGATTCCGTCTTTATTATTATTTGGAATATCGTATACATGCGTTTCTGGGACTGATTCCGTTATTTATTATTACTGTTAGAATAACACCTTTTTGTATCTGATCTATCGCATGCCTTGTGATTTCTTTTGTTATTTCATTCCTTATTATACCTAGTTGGTTAAAAGTTTGACTTACATACTCCATGAAATTAGTGGAATATCCTTGATATTTGAGCTTCGTCCAGATATCTTTTCATGGAAATATTCTTGAGCATTCTTGAATTTTACTCTACAAAGCGATATCATGTTGACAATTTGGGCGTTATTAGTTCACGGATAAAATAATTCTTGAACTTGTTTTTATTGAATTCTTATATCATTGTCGCCGATAAGCCATGTTTATATTTTGTTGAAAGTCATCATGGGCTATAGTGCATAGATGGACTTGGTATGATTATGACCGAGGATTATTGGTGTAATCATGGCCAAGTAATGTTACAAATGATGTGGTAAAAGTCCTTATTGGCCCGTAGTGCATTGATGGACGGTTTGTTGGCAAGATCATGACCATTATTGAATACACAAATATTCTTGGCGTAGTGTATGGATAATTGTGGTGTGATACTAAAGAATATCCTTGACATAGTGCGAGGGGTGATTCGATGATGTGGATTATTTATTAAACTGAGTCCCAGCGATAAAAGTGATGAAAAACCTTTTAAATTATAAAAGATAGTAGATTTTATTCTCTACTTGACTCTTTTAATGGATTACTTGTTCCGCTGCAGTTAAACTTGATGGTTGTTATATTGTATCAGGTTTAACACATTGAAGGCTAACGATAATATATTACGCATTATCTTAGTCATAATATTTCCCTCTTGGGCTAGTTGAGCTCACCTTTTTACTTTTTATTGTTCTCTTGAAATGAGAGGCGTGGCGAGGGACTAGTCGAGGAGCGGGTGCCGGACCCGGATAATGCATTAAGTAGTCCTCACTATTCATAAAAAATAGTGAAAATAAATGTAATAATATTGAATTTGAGTTTATATATTATCTAGATGACAATATTTGTATTAAAACTCATACTTATGTTTTATCGTACTTTATATGACGATTGTATAATTAAGTTGTTATTTATATTATGCCATGTATTTGTGACTCGAGAATGGTGATGCATACCTATTTTGGGGGCGTATTACAGTATCGATGTTGAGGATATGATCCACAGCTAAGATGTGAGAGTAGAACTAGGAGGGTGAGGCAGAGAATAACTCTACTTACTATGACCTACCTAAGTTTATTTGGTATTTAATTGGTCGGTCAGTGTAGGGATAATATGTTTCATGTTAATTAACCCTTGTTTTGTGGCGATATTGAAAAATGGCATCCAGTAATGTTGAGAACATCAATAGAGCCTGGGAGACCGATTGAGTCTCCACGGATCAATAACCGAGGACAATGTGCATCGAGGAAGGAAAAAATCCTCATGAAAACAACAACCTTTGACGAAATGATGAGCGATGGAATGTTCGAGGCTTCATGCAATTCATGCAACATCGGTGGAAGCGGCTCTCTGTCCAAAAATGCGAGTGGAAACACCTTGGCAATTCTCGAATGAGTCCACCAAAACGATTCAAGGATTTGGGACCACCGGAGTTTATTGGAGAGCCAAAACCACTTAAGGCGGAAGCATGGATAAATGAGATAACGAAGATATTTGATGTCTTGGGATGCTTGAGAACAAAAGGTTCCATTCATACCTTTATGTTACGTGGAAGAGGCGGTCTTTGGTAGGAATACGTAAAAAGTACCTAACTGGCCTTTTCAAGATGTCTTGGGAGAAGTTCGAAGAGCTGTTCAACGACAAGTACTTTCCGAAAGTATTAAATCACGTGAAGGAGGTGGAGTTTATTAAGTTTGAACAAAACAATATGACCGTGTCGCAATACGAGGCTAAATTTGCGAAATTATCCCGATTTGCATCCCATTTGGTTGATAATGAGGAGCGAATGACCCGAATATTTTAAAGAGGTTTGAAACCGGAGATACGACAATATCTTATTTCTCATAAACCTGTGTTTGTATTCGGATGTTGTAAATAAGGCTCGATTATTGGAATAGCGATAACGAGTCAACGCAACCAAGAAAGCAAAGCGGCCGAATGAATGAAAATACCGGTGGTATGATCGTCCAAGTAGTGACAACAAACATGGAGAATCAACATGCGAAAATGGTAACCACTTAGGTGGTAATCATAGCCAAGACAATAAAATGGACATTTCAAGAAAAGAGATTCAATGATGATGGAAAGCAGCGGACCGACACCGTTGTTAAGGAAGGAGAACGACCACCTATCATATGCTTCAAATGCGGAGGGAGGACACATCGGTCAAAGCTATGCGATGCCGGGCCCAAAGCATGTTATAATTGTGGAAGAGAGGTCACTTAGCTCGATTTTGCTTCAGTCACAAAAGACAAATTCAGACTAGGATGGAGGCACCAAAGGCCCCCGGAAAAAGTCAAAGCCGGTAGTACAAGGGAGCGTTTGTTGTGATCTCCCGAAAAGCAAGGAACGAGCGAGGTTATCACGAGTAAGCTTATCATAAACTCTCTAGTGAAGTCTATACCTTATTTGATACCGGTGTTACCCATTCTTTTATCTCTCCTACTTGCGCTTTCAACGTTTAAATTTGACTCGAGAAATTATACTTTGACTTATCTGTTGAAACTCCATTAGGAGAAACCTTCATTACATCCATTGTTTATAAGTCTTGTTTGATTCAAATCGGTAACTTACGTTACTGTCGATCTTATCTCATAAAAATACTTGTATTTGGCGTGATTCTAGGGATTGATTGGTTAACTACTCATCATACTAAAATTGATTATTTTGTAAGGTTGTTAGCTTTCATATTCCTAATAAACCTATTATACAAATTCAATGACCAAACCATTAAAATCAATCACACTCATCTTTTAAGCCATAAAGCTATTCGTTTATTGAAAACGGATGTCAAGCTTTCTTAGCTTCATGTCACGGATTTAAACAAAAATACGGCTGATTTGAAGGATATTTCTATTGTTAATAAATTTCTGAGGAATTGTATTCTTTCATTAGAAGAACTTCATGGCCTACCCAGTGTGAAGTTGAATTTTGTATCTGATTTTGAACCCGGTGACAAAGCTTCATTTCCAAAGCCCCATATCGAATGGCTCCTATTGAACTTGAGGAGTTAAAAGACGTCTTTATTGATGACATCCTCATTATATTCCAAAAGCCGTCGTGAAGATCATGAGCAACACTTGAGGTACGATACTCTAAAAACTTCGTGAAAACAAGCTATATGCAGAAGTTGAAGAAATGTGAGTTCGGCTTGCGAGAAGTTGCATTCCTTGGGCACGTGATATCAAGTTATGGAATATCTATTGACCCGGCAAAAGATTGAAGCTATTCAAAGTAGGGAGCAACCTAAATCGATGGCCAGAAATGCGTAGCTTTCTCGGATTAGCTTGGTTATTATCGGAGATTCGTGGAAGGATTTTCTCGAATTGCTACTCCATTAACTCTTCGGTGACTCGAAAGATCAAAGTTCTATTGGAGTGAGGAATGTGAGAAGAATTTTCAAGAACTTAAGAGGAGACTCATTTATTTTTGTTACGACAATACCATCTGGCTCGGAGGATTTGTCATCTACATGATGCTTCGGAGCAAAGGGTTAGGATGTGTTCTCATGCAAATGATGGGGAAGTCATAGCTTATGCCTCGCGACAACTCAAAAGAATATGAGAGGAATTACCCTACTCATGATCTAAGCGTTGGTAACGGCATCATTTTGCCCTTAAGATTTGGAGGCATTACCTGTATGGAGAAAGGTGGAGATCTACACGGATCATAAAAGCCTCAAATATTTCTTCACCCAAAAGGAACTTCGACATGCATGACGATGTTGGCTTGAACTATTGAAAGATTATGATCATACTATCTAATACAATCTGGGAAAAGCAAGCGTGGTAGGTGGCGCCTTGAGTAGAAGATCAGATCATATGCGGCAGTGCAATATTGTCAATATAAAGGCCCATTTTATATGACTTGAAAGGATGGAGTTAGAGATAAAGACTCGAGGGACCCACATGATGATGGCAAACATACAGTAGAGAACCGACTTTAATCGATAAAGTTAAAAATGCTTTCGAAGCTACTGGACACTGGAGCTAATGCATATGAAGAAGAAAGTGAAGGTGCTATCACAGGAAGCAAGAATCGATGAAGAAGGAATACTTGAGTCAACTCCATACTTTGTGTTCCTAACGACCACGATTTAAAGTATAAAATTATGATGGAAGCCTGACACACCGCTTTGCAATCCATCTTGGAGTACCAAAATGTATCGTGATCTTCACATACATTTGGTGGAGCAATATGAAGAAAGAGATAGCAAAGTTTATCTCGAGGTGTTTAACTTGTCAACGAGTTAAAGCGGAGCATATCAGTACCAAAAGGTCCATTGCAACCACTTGAAATTCTAGAATGGAAGTGGGAGCACATTACTATGGATTTCGTTACTGGTCTTCCTAAGGTTTCTCAAGGCATAGATGGAATTTGGGTCATTGTTGATAGATTGACCAAGTCTGCTCATTTCTTACCAATACGAGAAACTTATACACTTGAACGTCTTGCTAGTATGTACATAAATGAGATTTTAAGACTGCATGGTATGCCAGTATCCATAGTTTCTGATCGAGACCCAAGATTCACTTCAAGATTTTGGGTTAGTTTGCAAAAAGCTATGGTACGCAGTTTACGTTTTAGCTCGGCATATCATCCTCGAAGACCAGACGGCCGATCGGAGAGGACTATTTAAACTCTTGAAGATTTATTGAGACTCTGTGTCCTTGACTTTCAAAGGAAGTTGGGACAAGTTCTTACCATTGGTGGAGTTTTCCTGACAACAGCTATTATCAAGCAAGTTTTGGCATGGCTCCATTTGAGGCGTTATATGGAATAAAATGTCGTTCTCGATATCTTTGGGATGAAATTGGGTGAAGCAGCGTTGTTGGGACGGAGTTAGTACGTGTGACTACGGAAAAGATTCAAATGATCGACAATGTATAAAAATCTCACAAGATCGACAAAAGAGTTATCTTTGATCTTCATTGAAAGGATGTAGAATTCGATATTGGAGATCGTGTGTTGTTACGTGTTGCTCCATGGAAAGGAGTTACAAGATTTGGAAAGAGAGGAAAGCTCAATCCTCGATTCATTGGCCCATTTTAATCCTCGATAGAGTAGGAGCTGTGGCCTATAGACTTGCGTTCTGCTTAAGTATATCTCTCGTGTTCATAACGTTTTCCACATATCCATGTTACGTAAATATGTGAAAGACCCGAACCACATTATTGAGATAGAACCGGACGAAATAGAGGAAGATTTAACGTATGAAGAGGTTCTGTTTAAAATCTTGGATAAGAAGGAACATATTCTACGCTCCAAGGTTATACCTAAAGTCAAAGTTTTGTGCACGAGAAACCATGAAATGTTGAGAAATGACACGGTTAGAATCGAGGTATGAAATCAAGATATCCTTACCCCAACTTCGAATATACCGGAATATTAACCCTAATTTTGAGGAATGTTATAGTTGAAATTTCACAAATTTTGCAAGAAGGGAGGTTGTAAGACCCCAACTTTTTGAATAAAGATTAAATCTTCTAGCGAAATATATTTTTTAGAATATTATGGTGTAGATTTGATATAATGTTATAGTTGTGGGTAATATTTACAAATTTAGCAAAATACATGTCTGATTGTTATATAATATTATTGATTGGTCGGGAATATTCGGTTTTAATAGGGAATATTCATAATTAGTTATGCATCATATCTCTTAATCATTGGTGGACCCCATATCCATATTGCAATAATATGTATTATTATTGGATTGAGAAAATATTAATGACAAAAATACTTTTTAAAAATAAAAATAATCTTGGTAAAACAAAATTTCCGAATTCACTATGGAAGTAAGTAGTAAAGCATCCCCTTTTAAAACCCAAAACCTAATAAGACTTGTATGTATAAATCCCGTTATATAAATAAAATTTCTACATTACGAATGTGTTTACGTGTTATTATATACTTGGTTTGACAAAATTGACCAATAAATTTTTATCAAAAAAAGCGTCGTGCTTGACACCTCGTGCTTAAATTTTTTTTTTTCCATAATCGGACTTTTTCGGTAAAATTATTTTGACAAGTTGCTTTATCGTGCTTACCTTTGGACAAAAGCGGCTTTGTCGTGCTTGTTAGGATTAGTGAGTAAAACCCTAATTAGCAAAACCTAACCTAATTAGCAAAACCCTAACCTAATTTATTAATTAAACCTAATTAGCTAATCTAACTCTAATTAGCTTATGTTAACACTTAATCATGGTTAGTAAACTTCTATTAGGTACTAATTAACATTACTTAACATTCTAATCATTAGAAACAAAACCTAATCAAGATTAGTGAAGATTTAAGCCTAATTAAGCTACTAACTTAATCAACTAGCTCACAAGTAGGTTGGGAGTCACCATTACAAGTTTGAAAACATCACATGACATGCTTCCAAACTCCCAAGCATCGGAAAAGTCACAGATCGAGATCTTTATGGAGGCAAGTAGGTGAAAAAATGACCAAAAAGCCAAGTTGGAAAATTCTATAAATAGGAACCTTGAAATTTGAAGCAAACCCACGAATTCTCAAAGCCTAGATACACTTATAAACCTACCATATCAAGCTTTGGTGTTATCGTGACAAGATCGAAGCTAGAATCACAAATTTCTCGAGAAAAGGTCTGAAACCCTAGTTCATAAATTTCTCTTTGATCTTATGTTAGATTTGTTGTTTAGATGTTTAGAATATTGTATTAGGATGTTAGAAAGTATGCTAGAGTGGTAGAACACGTTTTCATAACATCTAGATGCCTTAATTAAGCGTTTTATGAAATCTTGGAATTTTGAAAAAAATGGTCTGACAGGCGAATGTCAGGGCTTTTTGATTCATGTGTTTTATGTTTTGATGCATTAATCGATTGATATTTGTAGCACAGTAAGTAGGTCTTTAATCTGGAAAAAGCAAATAGGTTCGGATGAACCATAGATTCCAAGATATAATCGATCGAAAGTGGGTTGACCAGTTCACGGAAGTTGGTTTTACTAGGTTTGCCCGAAAAGCTCGAAAACAGTTGAGCAAGCTACTTTGGCCAACTTGTTTAATCATCTTACGATTGTTAATTGTTTATGTTTTGTTATAAATTGGTACTACGGTATACATACTACATATCTATGATCTTCAATCAAACAAACAACTCATAGGATTCTGGAAATTATTGGTGAAAACTAGTTGGCCAAAGCGTAATAGAGTTTTTACGGGTTTTCGAAAAAAGCTAAGAACACGAAAAAACGGTTGTTAGGCGTACTTTGACCATCATAAATAGAGATCTTAGAATTACGATTTGTTCATGTTAATGTTATATATATATACCACAGTATATAGACTACATATTCTGACAAACAAAACATCATCTATCTAATACAGAATCAAAGTTATTGAAACCCGCAAAATTGGTTGGCCAAGCCTTGACCACTTTTTACAGGTTACCCGAAACCCAAAAACAACTCGACGATAACTTTGAATCTTTATAATTTCTTGTTAGATGTAGATTAAAGCACCTTTATTGCTTGATCTTGTCTTATTACATGAGTACTTCTGACACCGATACTTGATCTGGCAAAAAATCATTACCAATCTGAGGTTATTTAATGGTCAAACTAGCCACTCGACCCACGACAGCGGTTGCCCGAAAACTCAAGAACACCTCTGATGACACTTTACATCCTTTGTAGAGCTTTAGCGACAGACAAAAATTAAATTTTTAGAAATAAATTATAAAAAATTAGAAATAATTAATAAAAACAGTTTTAAAAATTATATTAAATTATTATAAATTATTTACGATATTTCTACAAAAATTTAATAATTATTTTATTTTATTTAGATATTATTTATAATTAACTTATTAATAAAGTAATTAGAATAATTACTTTTAAATACTAAATAATTATGTAAAAATATTATTATTGAAATAAAATCATAATAAATGATTATAAATTATTTAATAATATTAAATAATGTTTTTATAAAATTTTAGTAAATATAAATTACTTATAAATAGAGATAAATGATTTAAAAATCATTTAAAGGATAAATAAATATTTTAAAAATACTTTAAACCTTACAAAATATATTATAAGGATAATTAAATTATTTAAAAATATAACCAAATTTTATAAATAAAATTTAGTTCATTTATCAAAGGTATTAAAAGTCAAACCCTATTAAATCTAACTTGGTATTAAATAAATGTTTTATTTGAGTATTGTTATCAATCTTAATGTGTTAGATTTATATTCTTGAAACGTCATGGAAATCTTAATAGCGTTAGAATAGTATAACTTGGTGATCTACGCTCGAGGCAAGTCTTACATACCAATTTATTACTTATGCAAAATTTATCAACCTTTTATTATTTGAACAAGATTACATCTTGCTTTATCTTTGTTGATATAATACACCTATGTTGAATTACCTATTATTGAAAAGTTATTGCTATAGTTCGGCATGACTAAGAAATGAATTATTTATTCATATGATATTGTTTATTGAGCATAAAGCTGTTGTGTCGAAGCCAAATTGTTTTGGTAAAGACAATCGTATCTTTGAAGTTGAGTATCCGTAAAGGGGAAGCGAAGTGTAGTCGATGAATATATTGATGATAAATTGTAAGTGTAATTGAGCCTTTGTGGGTGATATATCATACTCTAGGATGTTGAATAAGTTTGATCCCCATCTCATATCTGAGCGAATTTCTAAGTCTTTGTGGTAGCGAAATGATAAAAATTCGAGAACTAGTTGGAATTAGAAATCCGAAATAGTAACAACTATCGATCGAAATTTGAATTGTTATAATTCTTGAATCCTATATTGTTATAAATATCTGACTTCTTTGAGCATGTCATAGCTCACCCTTGCAAATTATTCCTTTGCGGTTTTAGATGGTAATCTTGGAACATCTGGAGTAGATAAAGGAAGCGTCCTACATATATTAGATTATATTCTTATGCGTATGAATACCTTGTAATAAGAACTTCGTTATGAGAATTTTGTAATCGAATCATAATATTATGATATATATAACATCTTTTATTTTATGATAGTGTTTTTTCTTACATATATAGATGTAAAGTAAGATGTCTTCTATTCTAGTTGAGATCCTTGGGAACTATTTATACGAGTGAGGGTGTTAATAGCATGGATTTGTTCATGTTGTTATTAATACTACGAATTTCGAATAGATGGTTACTATCGATCGATAGTATATAATCGCATGACATAGACTATACATACAGGGTGAGGGTATTGGTAATATGAATTTATTCATGTTATTCTTGATACTCTGAATTTTGGATAGATAGACTCTAGTCACGAGATCTGATTCATATATTCAAGTGAGGTATCGAACACGGTAATATTTCTCTTGGGAATTACCATACATTATGGGATCTTGTGAATCTTGAATCTATAGAATTATATCGATAGTCCCTCTATCTAATGTAATATTTTAATCGAGATACCATGGGTGTATAGATTTAAATGCATTATGTTAATTCTCTGTAAACACCATCTGGGATACCACGGGAGTATAGGTATGGGGTTATTACAATTTTAGTATCAAAATTTATTAAGGCTATAGATATAAGGAAGAGTTTTCTTAGTATATAGTCTTGAGTCAAAAAAAATTTTAAAAAGACATATAAAATATAACATTAAAATTATTATGTTGTGTAAACTTTTATACCGATATTTATGGAGTTTTCTTTTATAGATGGCCAACTCTAATCTTTGAAGAAAGAGTGATCAATCCACCATAAATAGAGTCTTTTATAGCTAGTGATGCGGAAGAAGAAGAAGAATTGCTTCATGATCGACAAGCGCTTGATCTTTGAAGAAGAAGAAGAAGATCGATGGTTTGGACAATTAATGAGAATAGATGAGCATGATGAAGGCAATGGCATCACTTCTTTGCGAGACAACGAGAATGTGAGAACAATAAGATGAAGTTTAGAGGCGATTTAGTTTGAGTGTATGCTAATGGATGAAAGAAGTCATAGTCATCAACTGAAAGTACAAGCGCACCATGCACATAGGGCGCGGGAGGAAATTGATCGAGACTTCTTAAAACATCTCTGGGAGTTCGAGATACTTTTAATGATTTGCGATCGTCGTGTAACTTCGATATCGATGAGGAGAAAAAAAGCTTATCTTATCGATCGATCGTGGTTTGTCACATGATCCGAGATTCCTTTGATGATATCAATGAATTCTAGAGAGTAGCATAGGAGGTTGGATGCTTTATATTAGTACAATAAAGAAGCATTCAAAGTTTGTATTGTGATAAATCTTGTAATAATATACTAGTATGTTTAAAGTTGTTGTAAGGCCTGAGTTATATAAATAAACAATATGTTTTGGTTATCTAAGAATCTTATGTGAATCTTTGTTGTTGTTTTATAGAATCATGCCACCAACGAAGACCCCAAAGAGAAATGAATAATGAGGATAATCGACTCAGCGGTTAGTAGATATGATGTTAGGAGTAATAAGCAGGGACACATAAACCAAAATACATCCTTTAAAGACTTTAAATTAGTTGGACCACACAATTTAAAAGTACATTAGAACACAATAGATGCCTGATTTGGATTTACGAGATAGAAAAATTCTTCCTAGTAACGAATGTTAGTAATAACGAAAAATGACTTTTGCAACTTTCTTCTTGAAAGGTGAAGCTAATTATTGGTGGGAATCGACGAAAGGTCGAGTAAAAGCGAAATTGTTCCTTGGGATAGATTTAAAGAGTTGTTCTTTGAAAACTATTTTTCCCGATCCACGAAAAATTTAACAAATGGAAATAAAATTTACGGACTTAAAACAAGGAGATCTTCTTTGTAACCGATTATCTGACTAAGTTTAATGAACTATCGAGTTTGCTCCTCATCAAGTAACCTCTTGAACTTAGAAAGACTTCGTAGGTACCAAGAAGGTTTAAAACCTCGATTTAGGAGTAAATTATCGATTCTTCAAATCAAAACTTTCTACGAAATACTAGAAGGCCCACTATAATTGAAAGTGAGAATGAAAATCTCGCTAAGTTTCATCGAGGACAAAAAGACTTCGAGAATGAGAAATTAAAGTAAAGAGCGAGAGATGGTTAGAAGCGATAAAGGATTTTGGCTATGAAATCTTATATCATCCGTAAAAAGCAAATGTTGTGGTGATGCGTTAAGTAGAAAGAATCGGAAAAAATTGAATGTATTAACCACCATGATAGGTTAATAAAAGACTTTGAAAAGTTAAAAATTGAGGTGGAATGTCCAACTACCTCTACCCAAAAATTATATATTTTAGAAGGAGTTTCATCTACTACTTTCGATAAAATTAAAGAGATACGAGAGAAGGATGAAGAGTGTCGAAAGTTTAAATCTAATTCCACACATGATAAGTATAATAAATTTCAAATAGATACGGATGGAATAATTAGATATGAAAATAGAATCTGGGATTAGTTAGATCGAGCTTTAAAAGATGAAATTTTGAGCAAAGCACATAATTCTAAATTTGCCATACATCTGGCGATACTAAAATGTTCAAAGATTTAAGTCGACACTTTTGGTGGTCGAATATGAAAAGGAAATAGGCGAATGGGTAAGTAAATGTCTCACGTGTCGAAGGGTTAAGGCGAGAACATCGAAGCCAAGTGGTTTACTTCAACCCTTACCAATTCTGAGTGGAAGTGGGAACATATAACCATGGACTTTGTAGTGGGCCTTCCACTACACAAAAAAGCCCATAATGCCATTTGGGTAATAGTTGGCCAGTTTAACTAAATCCGCTCACTTTTACCTATTAAAATTACTCATAACTTTGGATCACCTTGCCAAATTATATATTCATGAAATTATCTCTGGGCATGGAGTACTGTTTCCATAGTATCGGATGGAGATCCACGTTTTACTTCAAATTTTTGGAAGAGTCTTGAAAAAAATTTAGGAACACGATTAAGACTAAGTACGACTTATCATCCTCAAACTGATGGAATGAGTGAGAGAACCATACAAACATTAGAGGATATGTTGAGAACATGTGTCATAGACTTGAAAGGAAGTTGGGAAGACCGATTACCTTTAGTCGAATTACTTTACAACAATAGTTATCATGCTAGCATAGGTATGCCACCCTATGAAGCCTTATATGGAAGAAAATGTAGAAACGCTTTATGTGTTGGGATGAAGTCGGGAAAGACAAATGTTAGGACACAAAATAATTCAACAAACCATTTGAAACTATCGAGAATCATACGTCAGCGATTACAAGCATCTCAAGATCGACAAAGAAAATCTGTTGATCCACATCGTCGACAACAAAATTTTAGCGTAGGAAGCCATGTATTCTTGAAAGTATCTCCTTGGAAGGGCAAGATCGTTTTGGCGAGAAAGGAAAACTAAGTCAGGGGTTCATTGGACCTTTTGAAATTTTGAGAAGAATTGGTGAAGTTGCTTATGAAATAGCACTACCACACAGTTAAACCATATTCATAATGTGTTTCATGTGTCCATTTTACGACCATACAAACACGATTATAAACACGTTATAAATTATGAACCTATCGAATCGAAGAAAATCTTTCTTATGTAGAAGAACACATGCGGATAAATCGTAGTAAAGAGCAAGTCCTCAAGTAATAAAGTGATAGCATCGGTTAAAGTAATATGGAAAATCGAGCGTTGAAGAAGCTACATGGGAGCTTGAAGATAAAATCTTGTGAAATTATCCTCAATTATTTACTTGACATGTCTTTGTAATTTAGAGGATGAAATTCTTATTAGTGGGGTGAATGTAAAAACCCAAAACCTAATAAGACTCGTATGTATAAATCCAGTTATATAAATAAAATTTCTACATTACGAATGTGTTTTCGTGTTATTATATACTTGGTTTGACAAAATTGACCAAATAAATTTTTATCCAAAAAAGCGTCGTGCTTGACACCTCGTGCTTAAATTTTTTCCATAATCGGACTTTTCGGTAAAATTATTTTGACAAGTTGCTTTATCGTGCTTTACACTTGACAAAAGCGGCTTTGTAAATTAGTGAGAGGATTAGTGAGTAAACCTAGGTAGCAAAACCCTAACCCTAATTAGCAAAACCTAACCTAATTTATTAATTAAACCTAATTAGCTAATCTAACTCTCTATTAGCTTATGTTAACACTTAATCATGGTTAGTAAACTTCTATTAGGTACTAATTAACATTACTTAACATTCTAATCATTAGAAACAAAACCACAATCAAGATTAGTGAAGATTTAAACCTAATTAAGCTACTAACTTAATCAACTAGCTCACAAGTAGGTTGGGAGTCACCATTACAAGTTCAAAACATCACGTGACATGCTTCCAAACTCCCAAGCATCGGAAAAGTCACAGATCGAGATCTTTATGGAAGCAAGTAGGTGGAAAAATGACCAAAAAAAGCCAAGTTGGAGAATTATAAATAGGAACCTTAGGGTTTGAGCAAACCCACAATTCTCAAAGCCTAGATACACTTATAAACCTACCATATCAAGCTGGGTGTTATCATGACAAGATCGAAGCTAGAATCACAAATTTCTCAAGAAAAGGTCTGAAACCCTAGTTCATAAATTTCTCTTTGATCTTATGTTAGATTTGTTGTTTAGATGTTTAGAATATTGTATTAGGATGTTAGAAAGTATGCTAGAGTGGTAGAACACGTTTTCATAACATCTAGATGCCTTAATTAAGCGTTTTATGAAATCTAGAATTTTGAAAAAAATGGTGCGACGGTAGAATGTCGGGCTTTTTGATTCATGTGTGTTTATGTTTTGATGCATTAATCGATTGATATTTGTAGCTTTGTAGTAGGTCTTTAATGGGAAAAAAAATAGGTTCGGATGAACCATAGATTCCAAGATATAATCGTCAAAGTGGGTTGACCATTCACGGAAGTTGGTTTTACAGGTTGCCCGAAAGCTCGAAACGATTGAGCAAGCTACTTTGGCCAGAACTGTTTAATCATCTTGATTGTTAATTGTTTATGTTTTTGTTATAAATTGGTACTCTGGTATACATACTACATATCTATGATCTTCAATCAAACAAACAACTCGTAGGATTACACAAATTATTATTGGTCAAAGTAGTTGGTAGAAACATGTGCCAGAGAGTTTTACGGTTTTCGAGCGAAGAACACTGAAAAACAGTTGTTAGTTGTACTTTGACCATCATAAATAGAGATCTTAGAATTACGATTTGTTCATATTAATGTTATATATATGTACCACGGTATATAGACTACATATTACAACAAACAAAACATACATCTAATACACAGAATCAAAGTTATTGAAGCCACAAAAATTGTTGACCGGCCTTGACCACTTATTACAGGTTACCCGAAACCCAAACGACTCGCGATAACTTTGAATCTTTATAATTTCTTGTTAGATGTAGATTAAAGCACCTTATTGCTTGATCTTGTCTTATTACATGAGTCTTCTGACACGATACTTGATCTGGCAAAAATCATTACCAATCTGAGGTTATTTAATGGTCAAACTAGCCACTCGACCCACGACAGCAGTACCCGAAACTCAAGAACACCTCTGACGACACTTTACATCCTTTGTAGAGCTTTAGCGACAGACAAAAAAATTATTTTTTTAGAAATAAATTATAAAAAATTAGAAATAATTAATAAAAGCAGTTTTAAAAATTATATTAAATTATTATAAATTATTTACGATATTTCTACAAAAAATGTAATAATTATTTTATTTTATTTAGATATTATTTATAATTAACTTATTAATAAAGTAATTAGAATAATTACTTTTAAATACTAAATAATTATGTAAAAATATTATTATTGAAATAAAAATCATAATAAATGATTATAAATTATTTAATAATATTAAATAATGTTTTTTATAAAATTTTAGTAAATATAAATTACTTATAAATAGAGATAAATGATTTAAAAATCATTTAAAGGATAAATAAATATTTTAAAAATACTTTAAACCTTACAAAAATATATTATAAGGATAATTAAATTATTTAAAAATATAACCAAATTTTATAAATAAAATTTAGTTCATTTATCAAAAGGTATTAAAAAGTCAAACCCTATTAAATCTAACGGGTATTAAATAAATGTTTTATTTGAGTATTGTTATCAATCTAACGTGTTAGATTTATATTCTTAAACGTCATGGAAGTACTTAATAGCGTTGAATAGTATAACTTAAGTGATCTACGCTCGAACAAGTCTTATACCCAATTTATTACTTATGCAAAATTTATCAACCTTGTTTATTATTTGAACAAGATTACATCTTGCTATCTTTGTTGATATAATACACCTATGTTGAATTACCTATTATTGAAAAGTTATTGCTATAGTTCGGCATGACTAAGAAATGAATTATTTATTCATATGATATTGTTTATTGAGCATAAAGCTGTTGTGTCGAGCCAAATTATTTTGGTAAAGACAATCATTATCTTTGAAGTTGAGTATCCGTAAAGGAAGCGAAAGTGTAGTCGATGAATATATTGACGATAAATTGTAAGTGTAATTGAGCCTTTGTAGGTGATATGCATACTCTAGGATGTTGAATAGGTGATCCCTATCTCATATCTCGACGAAAATTTCTAAGTCTTTGTGGTATGAAATGATAAAAATTCGAGAACTAGTTGGAATTAGAAATCGAAAAATAGTAACAACTATCGATCGAAATTTGAATTGTTATAATTCTTGAAATCCTATATTGTTATAAATATACAACTTCTTTGAGCATGTCATAGCTCACCCTTGCAAATTATTCCTTTGCGGTTTTAGATGGTAATCTTGGAACATCTGGAGTAGATAAAGGGAAGCGTCCTACATATATTAGATTATATTCTTATGCGTATGAATACCTTTGTAATAAGAACTTGTTATGAGAATTTTGTAATCGAATCGTAATATTATGATATATATAACATCTTTTATTTCCATGATAAGTGTTTTCTTACATATATAGATGTAAAGTAAGATGTCTTCTATTCTAGTTGAGATCCTTGGGAACTATTTATACGAGTGAGGGTGTTAATAGCATGGATTATTCATGTTGTTATTAATACTCTTGAATTTCAGATAGATGGTTACTATCGATCTGATAGTATATAATCGCATGACATAGACTATACATCTGGGTGAGGTATTGGTAATATGAATTTGTTCATGTTATTCTTGATACTCTGAATTTGGGATAGATAGACTCTAGTCACGGAATCTGATTCATATATTCAGTGAGGGTATCGAAACACGATAATATTTCTCTTGGGAATTACCATACATTATGGGATCTTGTGAATCTTGAATCTATGGGAATTATCTCGATAGATAGTCCCTCTATCTAATGTAATATTTTAATCGAGATACCATGGGTGTATAGATTTAAATGCATTATGTTAATTCTCTATAAAACACCATCTTAGGATACTGGTCGTGATACTAAAGAATATCCTTGGGCGTAGTGCGGGGGTGATTCGATGATGTGGATTATTTATTAAGTTTGAGTCCTAGCGATAAAAGTGATGAAAAACCTTTTAAATCAAAAAAGATAGTAGATTTTATTCTCTACTTGACTCTTTTAATGGAATGCTTGTTTATTTATAGTTAAACTTGATGGTTCTTATATTGTATCGGTTTAACATTGTTGAAGGCTAACGATAATATATTACGCATTATCTTAGTCATAATATTTCCCTCTTTGGGCTAGTTAAGCTCACCTTTTTACTTTTATTGTTCTCTTGAGAAATGAGAACGTAGCGAGGACTAGTCGAGAAGCGGAGTGATGGACCAGATGATAATAGCATTAGTAGTCCTCACTATTCGGTGAAATAGTGGAAAATAAATGTAATAATATTGAATTTGAGTTTGTATATTATGCAAGACGACAATATTTGTATTAAAACTCACAGCTTATGTTTTGTCGTACTTTACACGACAGTTGTATATTAAGTTGTATTTGTATTATGTACCATGTATTTGACGACTTAGAATAGGTGATGTATACCTATTTGGGAGCATCACAACAGGGATCCAGGAATCATCCCCAGCGTGTTGGGTTACAACCCCATACACATGCATCATACAATTGCCTCATGTTGCTACATATAGTACCATGTTTGTCTTGTTGCGTGTTAAGTGTCTAGGATTCTTTATCCTACCCATGCATCGCCATGCATGAGTAGGATAAAGAGAGACATCTGTAGACACTCGAAATTTTCTATACTACTGTCACTAACATTGCAGGAGGACATATTCATCTTTTAAGAGGGAACCCTGAAAGACAATCCATATCCATACCGGATACTACCAGAAGTTCAGCATCAACCCCAGATCACACTTTGGGAGTAACAATTCCAACCTCAGGGATAACCCCGAGGCATGCAGATCCAATACCGGAACACACACCGGAGAAGACCGATTAATCTCTTGAGATAACCCCGAGGTATCCGGGGCCTCGATCCCCAACCATGGAATAGCCACCAACCTTGGTGATAACCCCAAGGAATGCAGTTTCGGCGATAACCCCAGAAATTCTTGTTTCAAATGCGATCAGCTTCAATCTCGACGCTCACAACGATATACTCTATACCAACCCGGAGATAATACCGGGAGGACAAGCACACCTCAAAGATGACAATGAGGACCTTTAACAAATGCAACAGTCCAATCTCAGTGAAGGTCTGAGCAATGTCTGCTTTACCAGCCCAAATCGGCGATAACACCGGTGAGGGGCAACATCGTCATCTCGCCAACACGATGCCACGCCACGTCGTCTCAACATTTCATACACATCTCTACGCAACGATGTCCCACAAGAATCAAGGATAATCAATCCCGAGTGAATATTGTGCGGGGTAACAGATATAATTTGAAGCTTGAAGACCGGAGGGCATCGTCCCATCTTCAATGACTCAGTACAAACTCTAATCCTATAACCCGATATTTTCTATGTAAATAAATAAGAAATTTTGCATATAATTTTTTTTTTTATTATTTTAAGATGAGAATATGTGCCAAGTAATGTATGATAAATGTGATAAATAAAATTTATTTATTATAAATAATTTCAAATAATTTATTAATTATTGATCATTATAACAAATATATTCCTATAATAATTAATTTTTTAAGTAAAAATGTTTTTATTAATTATTTTCTATGAAAATATGATTTTATATTATTTAAATAATATATGAAATGATTATTAGAATTATAATAATAAATATTTTATTATATGAATTTTAGTTCGTAATATTTAAGTTAATTATTTTAACTTAATTATTAATGTTATATATGAAAAATAAATCGATATGGAATCCAAACCCTAAATTTGGGTATCGATCAAGGGATGAGAATAATAATATAATATTAATTATATTTTAATTTTTCAAAGCTATAAATATGTACCGTAAATGTGTCAGACCGATAATGGTTATTCAATTATGGTAAATTATGTACGTAACCCTCATATCGTGTTATTAAACCCTAATTGTTAAACTCTATTATGAGTTCGAGACTGTGTAGTAATTGTGTTATATGAATTTTATCGCAGATTATATAATTTCTATAATTAGGAGAAACCCTAATTATTATTTGAAAACCCTAATTTGCTAAAATTAGAAACCCTAATTACTATTTTAGTAAATTATAATGATAATTAGAAACCCTAATTGTTAATTTGGGAACCCTAATGATGTTAAGGAACCCTAATTATTAAAACCTAATTTTCTATTAAAAACCCTAATTTTAAAAAAACCCTTTTAATTAGTGTGTTTAAAATTAAAATTTTATTATACTTTAATTTTAATTGTCCAAACCCTAGTAATTAATTGGGAAACTTTAAGATGTAAAATCTAGTGAATAAATCCTAGATTTAAGCACTTCGACAAGAATACCCTTGAAATTAAAAAAAAATTACCATTTTACCCTTTTGTCCCATTAGTTGAATAATTGCTAGGAAATCTTGCCAAATCTTGCAAGCCACCCCACCCTATCAACCTAGCACTATAATTTACCAAAGATATCGATTCAATTCACCACCAAGTTCATTACATCAATTTAATCAGCATAGATTAAGAGAGAGAAAATGCATATTACTTTATTTGTGCAACAAACACCTAGCCATACTCTCTCAAGACCAAACCCACGAAATTTCCTCATAGATCAGCCCCAAATCAAGCCCCACGAACACTAAAATCAAATCGTAAGCAAGAAATCAAGAATCAAGGAGCAAAAAAGGTATAAAAGAACCCTACTTAAAAATTCTATGATTTGATGTTAGATCTTATAATTGATTGTTAAAATATGTTGTATGGGGTGTTAATCAATGATCCGGGTTGCTAGATGTTAAACCCATAACATCTAGAGGCTCGATTTGATGATTTTTGAATCTGGAATTTTTGAAAATAAGGGGTCCGACAAAGGAATGTCGATCCCATAGATCTCGATCCGTTATGTTTTTTTTTTTTAAGTTTAAAGGTTTGTATTGTACTCTGTCAGAGATCTTGAATCTGAACTTGAATCAAGTTCATATCTCATTTTAGATTAAAAGATATTAATGGTCAAAGTGAGTTGATTCGATCGTAAATTTCGAAGTTTCGGGCAACCCGTAAACCCGCACTTCGACATGATGATTTTTAGCTTCTATTCTCTTGCCGATCCGTTATAGTATGGTCATGTTCTTGTTATAGACTTTGTAGATTGACACGAATACTACATCTTAAAACTCATAGAACAACCAGATCGGGTTATATGATCAAAGATATGGGTGGTCAAACTAGGGTCACCACCAAATTTTATGAAGCTTCGAAAAACCCAGATTCATGAAGAAACGCTCTTCTCCGCATAGTTCGACCGTGATTATATCTTCTTGTTGTGTTGTTGTTTTAGTGATGTTTTGTAATAGATCTATTTAGTTACATGTGGTCTACAACCCGAACTTTTAGATCACAAAAATGATGCACGATCATCATGTAGTGGGAGCTCAAAGTGAATAGTCGAATCGTTTCTTCATTTCTCAGGCAAACCCGTAAATGAAGAACATAGCTCGATGTTGTTTTGTTAGATTAGATCTTGCATTTGATGCATGTTATGACCATGATTGTTGTTGTATATTGTAGTATTACATTAGTTCTACATACTGTGATCATTAGATAGTCCATCAACACCACGATCGGATCAGAAATAGTAGTCAAAGTACCCCACTCGAAATCTGACATTAGTTTTCTAGGTATGATGAAGAACACCATTAATGATGCTTTGTCGCCTAATGTACCTTTAGCGATAGTTTAATTTCTAAATTAATTATTTTAATTAAATAAATAGAGAAAATTAGTTTTAATTATTAAAAATACCAAATAAATTATTAAAAATTATTTTAAAGTCCAAAAATTAGTTTTTAATTATTTTAAGTATATTTCATAAATATTTAATATTTTTGGAATATAAAAGTATTTAATTTATTTAAGTATAATATTAAATAAATGATTTAAAATGATTTTTATACATGAAAAATCATTTAAAAATATGTTATGATATAAAAAGATATTTTAAGTTATTTTCTATAATTTTTAATATTTTGTGATGATTTTCATTATTAATTAGATATTAATGATGATTAAGTTATTTAATAAAGATATTAAATAAATGATGGAAAATAGAAATAATGATTTAAAATTTATATAAAAATGATTTAGAGATTATAAAAATATTTTTAAGTTATAAAATATAACTTTTGATATTTTGTCATGAAAAATATTAATATTTTAATATTAAGGATATTAGATTTATTTAATAATTATATTAAATAAAGTAATGTAAAAATGATTTTTATATTAGAAAAATTATTTTAAGTGAAAATAAAGTGTTTAAAGATATTTTAAGTTATAAAATATAACTTTTAATATTTAAAGGATAATTTCATTAATAATTTAATCTTAATGATATTTATTTAACATTAATGATATTAAATTTATTTAATAATTATATTAAATAAATAGTTTTAAAATGGTTTTATTAATTTAAAAATCATTTAAAAGGATATAAATGAATTAAAAAATATTTTAAGTTATAATTAATGACTTTTAATATTTGAATAAATAGAACATTAATACTTAAATATTAATGGTAATTATTTAAAATGATTTTAAATGTTTAAAAATCATTTAAGGGTATTATTAATACTTTAAAAATATTTTTGAGTTATTATAAATAACTTTAATATTTTGGCAATGGTTTCATTAATAGTTTAATATTAATTAAATATTAATGATAATAGAATTAGTTAATATTTAAATCATTTAATAATGATTTCAAAGTGTTTGAAAATTCATGATAAATTATAATAATTATTTAAAAATTATTATAAGGCTATGAAAAAATAATATAACCGATATTTAAAATATCTAAATGAATATCGAACTACACGATATAGTTTTAGACTCGATAATTACCCGATAAAGTCATTTCAGATATAGAAATATTTCGTAAATTGATCTGACTTAGATAAATCGACTAGATATGTGTCTGCTTATGATCCAATAACTTAAAACATATGTGACAATGTGATTAGGTTATGTCAATCGCAATTAGCAATTAGCGATATTATGAATATGATATATTATTCTAATTAAATTAATCTAATGATCTTATTAATGATAGTCGTCAGAGGATTAATCTAAGTCAGATAAAAAGATTAATCTAAGTCATAAGTTTCCTAAACTTACTCCAATTATTATCGAGCAAGTATCCTATTCTTTATATTATGCAAGTATCCTACTTTTCATTTACTTTATGCAATGGACATGAGTAAGAAAGTTTCGTAATTATATTATTATTGTGCCGATTATTAACTCTATTATTATTGATTATGTATCCAATCTTTGTATTCATACAAGTTCTTACATTATCCGATCATCAGATTATCAGATAATTCAGATATTTATTCTGCTCATTAATTCAGATATAGGTTGACAAGTGTCCCCACTTGATAACCATTATATTTAATCATATGTTGATACATACTTATTGATTTCAAGTATGTATACGCTGACTTAAAAGCCGCCTAAGCTATTTTCGATTCAAATTTAGACATAAAAAAAATATTATTGAACAAGATAGAACGTTATCAGATCCAACCATATTGTTTTGGTTTAGATTCCCACTAAGTATGAACATCCCAAATACGGGAAAACTTTTGTGCACCTAAGGTGGATAGAGTGAACGATAATATCGCTCTTGCATGTAGTATTGATCAATACAGGCATAATGGGATGATCACCCCCGTGCGTCAGTAAGTTATGACGGTTTGCCATGATGAATTTCGCTTAACCTTTTCAAAATAGAAAAATAATGTTCATAGTATGTCGAATGATCTCCAGCTATAGTCTATACGTAGTTTCAAAAATTTCATATTGAAATGATATGTTGTTATTATTGGTTCAAATTTTACTTCACAACCGCTGATTCGTTGTAGAAGTGTCTTTCAAAGAAAACATTTAATTCTTTCAAATTAATATATATTGTTGTTATTACTTGTCAAGCAATCCAATGCTCATTCTTGCTTTAAATTTAAATGTTTTCGCTATAGTATGATCAACCAAAAGGTTCAAAAGAACAAGGGAAAGGAAAGTCGTTTCAATGAGATTTATAATATGTTATGTAATAGTTATAGTTTATTAAGACAATGATACTTATTATCTATGATGTAATGAATGTTTAAAGGTCTCGCACTGGGAGTAAACTTTGATGCATATGTAAATTAAGTTTGAATTTTATATTATTGTTATTATTATTAGTATTATTCAAATTTTATAGAAATGGTATCGTGAAAGCACCGAGTTCGGGTTTCAAGTACCCGGATTTGGGGCGCCACAGTTTGGTATCAAAGCTTTAGGTTAGAAACCTTAGGTGGGATCGACCTTAGGCTATAAACCTTAAACAAGAGGGAAACGTTGAAAATACAAATAACTCATATAGAGTTTAAAAGAAGATGAATTGAATAAATTCATCGTTAAACAAAATAAAAGATAACTCTTATAAAACTATTGTTTGTTGTGTATATATACTATTTACTAATCAAGATAAGTCAGTGTGTAGATGTCGTGGAAAAGAATTAGGATACTCTCTCGATCGTAAAGAAGGAGCCGATATCAAAGCCAAAAGTCAAAATAGAGGCTCATAGTGCATGCATAACCTCGATGAGGTGGTGGTATTGAAAACGTAGTACCGCATCCGTAAATGGTGGAACTAACAGATAGTGATTCGCACACTAAAGTTGAGCCGATCAAGCATCAACGAAAGTACGTAATCAAGAACAAGGTTTCTTCTCTAGAAAAGTTGTGGGAAATAGAAAAGCTACTAAATAACCAATTGCGAAAGGCGCAATAGAAACTATGGAAAGAACAAGATAAGCTTAAAATCCAAATTGATCAAATGGGAGCCTAATTAACAAATCATGTAACTCAACTCCGAGCAAGAAAGGAAAAAGAAAGAGGAAAGACCGTGACTTAGGAAATTAGTAGGATTAGTAGTTAATTATGTATGTTTGATAATGTACGGTGTAATGTAATATTCTCAAACTTTTGTATAAGTTATTACAAGAATTCCCACTTTTGTGGTCACAAAGGATAACAATATGTGTTATGTTATGTAAAGTACTTTGAATTGATGAATACGAATCAATGTTTCATTAATGGAATAAGTTTTGTATAAAACTTTGTGTTACATGTTAAACTTATACAATAAGGTTTAGAATGTAAGTTAAATTTATGATTTTATGTAATCGATAATGCCGCCAAGACGCCAAACACGAAAATCAAAGGGCGAGAAGAATCATCAACAACGCCGAGGGACAACAAAGAAGACCCAATGCAAAACTTTGCAAACATGGTAGCTCAAAGCTATGCAAAGCAGGAATACCAAATTACAGGAACCGACTGCATAATCGCTTGGCAAACTTCAAAGACTTCAAGGCAAGAGACCACCGTAATTGTGGGGAACAAATGACCCTATAGAAGCCCGCATACGGGTTAACAAGATAAAAAAGGCGTTCATAGTTGCTAGGGTAGATGAGGGGCAAAAGACCTCTTTTGCCACTTATATGATGAAAGGGGAGGCGAACTTTTGGTGGTAAGCAAATCAAACTAGGGCAGGAGAGGGAGTAGTTACTTGGGCCAGGTTTAAAACTTTGTTTTTCAAAACTACCTCTCACCTAAGCATGCAGCTAGGATGGAGGTAAAATTTCTGGAGTTAAAGCAGAGAAATACGATCTGCAAGTGAGTATGCCGCAAAGTTTAATGAGTCAAGCTAGGTTCGCCTCGCATCAAGTTGATACGAGGCTAGGAAGGCAAGAAGGTTCGAGCCGGGATTAAAACCCCGGCTCTACAACAAGGTGGCAAAAGTTGTTGCAAATCAATACTTTTGCAAAGACTCATGGAAAAGGCTATCATAGCCGAGGAGGGGGAGTGAGGCCATAAGCCTCTATAACAAGGAGAAGAGGAACAAAAGCAAGGTCAGGGAGTTGTGAAGGTGGAAACTAATAGTGGGAATAGGGGTGAGAAAAGAAAGGGAATTATTTTGGGAATGTTCAGTGAAAAGCAAGAAGGTGTGAAGAAGCAGATAGTTCAAAGTGGGAAATGTGGGAAGAATCACTCTGGTGAGTGTCTCAAGGGTAAGTTTGTATGTTACAAGTGCAAGACAGAGGGGTCATATCTCTCAACCGCCTCTAACCCAAGGATGAACAATGGGTGTTTTCTATGTGGATCGATCGAACATAAGGTGAGGGATTGTCCAAAGAGGAAAATGGAGGCAGGAGTGTAACCACTGGAAAAGGAAGGGATGGACTATGGCAATCACAGACCGACTTCAACCAACAAACCAACCGCATTTAGTCTTCAATACGACGGTCCAGATATCGTGAAAACCGGAATGGAACTCCGTGTATTATTCAATAACTTTTATTTTCGTAGATATATATTTGATTTTCCTTTATATAGAAAATTATTTTATAAATAAATTTTGAGGGAGGAATTTGAGTTCTTTTAGAAATCAAATTTCCGCTTAATCGTAAAGATAAGCTTTATATATAATAGTTAAAGATTTGTTCGATCAAATATGATCGAGATCTATCTTGCAATGATTGTGTATGTATGCACTTATATATGCATGTATGAGTTTTAAAACTATGATTCCTGGGACTAAATCCTTATAAGGGAGGGTGAATGTAATAACCCGATATTTTCTATGTAAATAAATAAGAAATTTTGCATATAATTTTTTTTATTATTTTATTTTATGAGAAATATGTGTCAAGTAATGTATATGATATATGTGATAAAAAAAATTTATTTATTACATGAATAATTTCAAATAATTTTATTTTAGAATTATTAATCATTATAACGTTATATTCTTATAATAATTAATTTTATAAGTAGTAGAAATGTTTTTATTATTTATTTTCTATGAAAATATGATTTTATATTATTTAAATAATATATGAAATGATTATTAGAATTATAATAATAAATATTTTATTATATGAATTTTAGTTCGTAATATTTAAGTTAATTATTTTAGCTTAATTATTGATGTTATATATGAAAAATAAATCGATATGGAATCCAAACCCTAAATTTGGGTATCGATCAAGGATGAGAATAATAATATAATATTAATTATATTTTAATTTTTCAAAGACTATAAATATGTATCGTAAATGTGGAGACCGATAATGGTTATTCAATTGGTGGTAAATTAGGTAATAACCCCATATCGTGTTATTAAACCCTAATTGTTAAACTCGATTATGAGTTCGAGACCGTAGTAATAATGGTGTTATATGAATTTTTACTGTATTATATAATTTCTATGTAATTAGGAGAAACCCTAATTATTATTTGAAAACCCTAATTTGCTAAAATTAGAAACCCTAATTATTGTTTTAGTAAATTATAATGATAATTAAGAAACCCTAATTGTTAATTTGGGAACCCTAATGATGTTAAGGAACCCTAATTATTTAAACCCTAATTTTCTATTAAAACCCTAATTTCTATTAAAAACCCTAATTTAATTAGTGTGTTTAAAATTAAAATTTTATTATACTTTAATTTTAATTGTCCAAACCCTAGTAATTAATTGGGAAACTTTAAGATGTAAAATCTAGTGAATAAATCCTAGATTTAAGCACCTCGACAAGAATACCTTGAAATTAAAATAAAATTACCAAAATACCCTTTTTTGTCCCATTTGTTGAATAATTGCTAGAAATCTTGCCAAATCTTGCAAGCCACCCTACCCTATCAACCTAGCAGCTAGCTAATATCCAAAGATATCGATTCAATTCACCAACCAAGTTCATCAGATCAATTTAATTGCATTGATTACTTTATTTGTGCAACAAACACCTAGCCATACTCTCTCAAGACCAAACCCACGAAATTTCCTTGCTAGATCAGTCCCCAATCAAGCCCCACGAACACTAACATCAAATCAGAAGCAAGAAATCAAGAATCAAGGTGCAAAAAGGTATAAAAGAACCCTACTTAAAATTTCTGATTTATGTTAGATCTTATAATCGATTATTAAAATATGTTGTATGGGGTGTTAATCAATGATCCGGGTTGCTAGATGTTAAACCCATAACATCTAGAGGCTCAAATTTGATGATTTTCAAATCTGAATTTTTGAAAATAAGGGTCCGATAAAGGAATGTCGATCCCATAGATCTCGATCTCGTTATGTTTTTTTGTGTTTTAAAGGTTTGTACTTGTACTTGTAATCAGAGATCTTGAATCTGAACTTGAATCAAATTCATATCCATTTTAGATTAAAAGATATTAGTGGTCAAAGTGAGTTGATTGATCGAAATTTCGAAGCTTCGGGCAACCCGTAAACCTGCACTTCGACATGCTGATTTTTGTGAGCTTCTTTTGATCCGATCCGCTATAGTATGGTCATGTTCTTGTTATAGACTTGTAGATTTGACACGAATAATACTACATCTTAAAACTCATAGAACAACCAGATCGGTTACATGATCAAAGATATGGGTGGTCAAACTAGGGTCGACCACCACTTTTACGAAGTTTCGAAAAACCAGATTCACGAAGAAATGCCTTCTCCGCATAGTTCGACCGCATTATATCTTCTTGTTGTGTTGTTGTTTTAGTGATGTTTTGTAATAGATCTATTTAGTTACATGTGGTATACAACCCGAAACTTTAGATCACAAAAATGGATGCACGATCATCATGTAGTGGGAGCTCAAAGTGAATAAGTTGAATCGTTTTTCATTTCTCGGGCAAACCCGAAAATGAAGAACAACTCGACAAAGTTGTTTTCGTTAGATTAGATCTTGCATTTGATGCATGTTATGACCATGATTGTTGTTGTATATTGTAGTATTACATTAGTTCTACATACTACGTGATCATTGGGATAGTCCATCAACACCACGATCGATCGTAAATCGTAGTCAAAAGTACCACCAAATCGACATTAGTTTTCCGGGTATGATGAAGAACACCATTAGCGATAGCTTTGTCGCCTAATGTACCTTTTTAGCGACGCTTTAATTTCTAAATTAATTATTTTAATTAAATAAATAGAAAAAATTAGTTTTAATTATTAAAAATACCAAATAAATTATTAAAAATTATTTTAAAGTCCTAAAATTAGTTTTTAATTATTTTAAGTATATTTCATAAATATTTAATATTTTTGAATATAAAAAATTTAATTTATTTAAGTATAATATTAAATAAATGATTTAAAATGATTTTTATACATGAAAAATCATTTAAAAATATGTTATGATATAAAAAGATATTTTAAGTTATTTTCTATAATTTTAATATTTTGTGATGATTTTCATTATTAATTAGATATTAATGATGATTAAGTTATTTAATAAAGATATTAAATAAATGATGGAAAATAGAAATAATGATTTAAAATTTATATAAAAATGATTTAGAGATTATAAAAATATTTTAAGTTATAAAATATAACTTTTGATATTTTGTCATGAAAAAAATTAATATTTTTTTAATATTAAGGATATTAGATTTATTTAATAATTATATTAAATAAAGTAATGTAAAAATGATTTTTATATTAGAAAAATTATTTTAAGTGAAAATAAAGTGTTTAAAGATATTTTAAGTTATAAAATATAACTTTTAATATTTAAAGGATAATTTCATTAATAATTTAATCTTAATGATATTTATTTAACATTAATGATATTAAATTTATTTAATAATTATATTAAATAAATAGTTTTAAAATGGTTTTATTAATTTAAAAATCATTTAAAAAGGATATAAATGAATTAAAAATATTTAAAGTTATAATTAATGACTTTTAATATTTGAATAAATAGAACATTAATACTTAAATATTAATGGTAATTATTTAAAATGATTTTAAATGTTTAAAAATCATTTAAGGGTATTATTAATACTTTAAAAATATTTTTGAGTTATTATAAATAACTTTAATATTTTAACAATGGTTTCATTAATAGTTTAATATTAATTAAATATTAATGATAATAGAATTAGTTAATATTTAAATCATTTAATAATGATTTCAGTGTTTGAAAATTCATGATAAATTATAATAATTATTTAAAAATTATTATAAGGCTATGAAAAATAATATAACTGATATTTAAAATATCTAAACGAATATTGAACTACACGATAGAGTTTTAGACTCGATAATTACCCGATAAAGCCGTCGGTATATAGAAATATTTCAGAAATTGATCTGACTTAGATAAATTGACTAGATATGTGTCTGTTTAGTGATCAATAATCGTTAAATATATACGTGACAATGTGATTAGGTTATGTGTTTAATCGCAATTAGCGATTTATGTGATACGATATATTATTCTAATTGAATCGAATGATCTTATTACCGATAGGTCGTCAGATAAAAGATTAATCTAAGTCATTGTAAGCGTATTTCGTAATCATGCAAGTTTCCTAAACTTACTCCAATTATTATCGAGCAAGTATCCTACTATTCTTTATATCAGCAAGTTCCTACTTTATTTACTTTATGCAATGACATGAAGAAAGTTTCGTAATTATATTATTATTGTGCTGATTTATTAACTCTATTATTATTGATTATGTATCCAATCTTTGTATTCATACAAGTTCTTACATTATCCGATCATCAGATTATTGTATAATTCAGATATTTATTCTGTTCGTTAATTCAGATATAGGGTTGACAAGTGTCCCCACTTGGATAACCATTGTATTTAATCATATGTTGATACATACTTATTGATTTCAAGTATGTATACGCTGACTTAAAAGTCGCCTAAGCTATTTGATTCAAATTTAGACATAAAAATATTGTTGAACAAGATAGAACGTTATCAGATCCAACCAGATTGTTTTGGTTCTGATTCTCACTAAGTATGAACATCCCTAATATGGGAAAACTTTTGTGCACCTAAGGTGGATAGAGTGAACGATAATATCGCTCTTGCATGTAGTATTGATCAATACAGGCATAACGGGATGATCACCCCCGTGTCTGTAAAGTTATGATTTATTATGATGAAGTTCTCGCTAAACCTTTTCAAAAATATAGAAAACAATGTTCATAGTATGTCGATCGATCTCCGCTTATAGTCTATACGTAGTTTCAAAAATTACATGAAATGATATGTTGTTATTATTGGTTCAAATTTTACTTCACAACCGCTGATTCGTTGTAGAAGTGTCTTTCAAAGAAAACATTTAATTCTTTCAAATTAATATATATTGTTGTTATTATTATTGGGGGCAATCCAATGCTCATTCTTGCTTTAAATTTAAATGTTTTCGCTAAAAGTATGATCAACCGTTTAGGGTTCAAAAAAAGGGAAAGGAAAGTCGTGAATGAGATTTATATTATGTCAGTAATAGTTATAGTTTATTAAGACAATGATACTTATTATCTATGATGTAATGAATGTTTAAAGGTCTCAAAGCACTGGGAGTAAACTTTGATGCATATGTAAATTAAGTTTGAATTTTTATATTATTGTTATTATTATTATTATTATTATTCATATATATAAATGGTATCGTACATCCCATCGTTTATTGCTTATATATATATATTCGTCTCACCTGGAGTTCACTTTGTGGTGGTTGATCGCTTTTACAACTTTCTTTATGTTTCGTCCTGCCTGGAGTTTTCTTCGTGGCAGTTGATTGCTTTGTACAGCTTTCTTTACATTTTGTCCCGCCTAGAGTTTCCTTTGTGGCGGTTGATAGCTTTACAGCTTTATTTACGTTTTATCCCACCTTGAGTTTCCTCCGTGGCGGTTGATAGCTTTTACAGCTTTATTTACTTTTTTGATCCCCCATGGAGGTGCTTCATGGTTGGTGATCATGTCTGATATATATATATATATTTATAGCTTTTATATATATACCTACTTACTGCTTTCTTACAAATTGAGGTATCATATGCGCTAAGGAATCATGTGATCACAGATTTGGCCCATTGGATCTAGATTCGGTTCCCGTGATGGACATTTTTAACTGTAAGCATCTTATAAATTATTATGCAGTGTCTGAATTTCCTCAGATGGTTTCCATACCCATGAGGAAGTTAGCATTATTTTGTACATTATTTTCAAATGCGGATGGCTTTGCATCTCAGTAAAATAAAATCAATCAATGAACACTTTATAAAATTGGAGTGTAAAAGGTCTCAATTACTATTGAGCATCGTGGTTTAAAAACCTCTTTATAAAACATCACCGCTTATATTGCTTAAAATTGAATTTTACATAAATTCAAACCTCAATGTATATAGGTGCGAACGAGGCCTCAGACTACTTCTAAATAACAACACATTGACCCACACACACACACATTCGGATAATAGTTTCTTGAAAAGAGGCGGCCACCGTGGTAACACGGATGTTGGGGTGCCTAACACCTTCCTCCGCATAACCAAGTCCCCGGACCTAATGAATCTCGATTTCACCGCTTGCTTAGTAGTGTCACATCACTGGGTCAATGTGCAAACCTTTTCTAGGTTGTGTTGGTACAAACATTTAAAAAACCAACTGGCGACTCTTAACAGTCCATCGTCGAGATTATATATGTCGGACCTTTTTCACTTGTTTTTTTAAACAAATCTCACCTAAAATGAGAAACCAAAGAACAAGTAACGGAAAGGGACATCTAAAAATCCCGACGTCGACAGGACCCAAGAGTTGACTCCCACTCTGGAGGAGTATGCACGGTTGATGATGCTGCCACTAGACAGACCTTGCGTACATATAGCTTTGGGGGACATGAGTCGACGGTTCATGACCCTCACTCGATTGAGGCGTAGGGTGGTATAGGATGAGCTTACATCTGGCCACATTATATCCCAGCGTTTTCTGTTTGACAGATTTGGCTCTGAGGATAGTTATACACGATATTCTGGGGATTTCACCGCACCAGAGGATCATTGGCATCTAGCCAGGGTTGATGTACTGCTATTGTGCATACTATCGTATGTCTATATGCCACGGTACATGGATGAGATAGACATTAGAGTCATCATGGCAGTGAGAGCTCTCAGGGAGGGTCGTACCATTATACCGATGATTATAGCAGAGACTCTGAGGTCAGCTACATACTATTGTACTTATCCGATATGAGTTTTCACGGGTAGCTCGGTCATGCTATACGTGTGGTTTATGTCACACTTGAGACCGATTGGAACCTTTAGACGACATGGGTATTGTTTCACCCATGATATAGCCATGTCATACTCCTTTCAGCCATCGGAGTGTACGGACGCTTTGGCTTGGTCTATGTTCTTGGCGGATATCAGTGATCCGTTTAGCATATTACCGTGCTCGGGGCTTAGGTCACCTTACAATTTTATTACTCATGCTCCAGGGATGGACTATATCCCTCTGGCTGACTTGAGATGCATGACTACCTACCACCCGCTGACCGTGATGTCGTTGTTTGACCAATTTCGGGACTTTTATCCTTTCGAGGGGGCATTGGGTCAGCGTTCCGCTTCTCGCTATCTTTCGGTAGAGGACCGATTCCGTGTGTATGCTTATTGGGATCAGTGTGAGATAGCTGCTTTTTTTTGTGAGCCATCCGGGTTGTTCTGCAGAGTATTCTGCATGGATGGAGACAGAGATTGCATCGGCTGCAATAGTATCCACATTACCGAGTAGTGATTTAGAAGATGTAGAGCCTATGGAGGACATTGATTCCTACATCGAGGAGGAGCCAGTTGCTGGGTTGCCAGCATTTCCTTTAGATTCTCCCAAAGATTACTAATCGCTGTTGTGATTCAAGATTCATCACAAGATTTCTTTGCGGAAGTCTTCATCTGATGACCTTCGAGATATACCATGCTAGAGCCTTGATTTTGACTGCCCTTGGTGGGAGAGACGCAGCTCTGTTAGAGAGAGACGAGGCATTATCTCGCAGAGATGCCGCTGTTGTTGAGCGGGATGAGGCTAGATCACCCAGAGATGCAGTGATAGTTGAGCTTATGATAGTGCCATATCTCACCGGATGTAGCCATTATAGATAGATAATCTTTGCAGTGAGGTCCCTTACCACTGGCATGATCGCAGAAATGAGCACTTACATCGATGAGCATATGGTTACAATGCAGATGGCTACAGATCTGTTGGGTCGTGTGGACACCCTTGTATAGGAGACCACAACTTTGCCTCCTTCTTCTGAGAGGGATGCCATGTTGGGCTTGTTAGCTCGCATATATCCTGAGTTATATATGAGCTTGTATTTTCCTGCACAGACTAGCTTAGCCATTTTGTCATGTACAGTTTACATTGTGTATATCAAACAACGTTATATATATGGTAGGGAAATATATTTTTGGTCACTTCCCTTTATGATATGTCTGTTGCTTGCTTGATATTTGTCTGCTTCTTCAAGGCTTGTGATCTTGATGTATTCTGAATTCCTCCTTGAGGGATGGACATTGAGATGTCACTAGATAGTTCAGAATGGATCATTAATCTGTGTGTATCCCTACCATCTTTGGTGTCTTGGGACTGGTTTCTGTATGGAAATATGGAGAGGAGTGTGGCTTTCCTCTCTGAGATTGACCGCACCACAGATGGTCGCCAATACTTCTATTTAGGAGAAGCCTAGTTAATTCCATCTCTTATGGATTGGTGTTGCTCTTGAAGGTATAACCGCAGCTTAGATGGTCGCCGAATCTTTTATTTGGGAGGAGTTCAGGTAATTCCATCCCTTTGGTCTGAAGCCAATGAAATGTAGTTGATTGACGTTTGATCCCAGTACCAGTTGACAAGTTTTTGTGTTTTGGTAGGGGTGAGACCGCACCATGAATGGCTGCCTACGTACTCCTATTAAAGAGGAGATCAGGTCTGCGTAGTTCGAACCTAGTGCAAGAGGTTCAACGATGTATGTGGCAGAAAAGGGTGTAGGAATGTTTTTGTTTTTGTAAGGAGAAAAGGGTAGAAATGTTTTTGTTGTTTTTGTTTTATTGTGACCGGGCCATATGAAATGGTTGCCTACGTACTCCTATTGAAGAGGAGATTAGGTCGACGTAGTTAGCCCCTCAGGGCGAGTGGAAAAGCGTAATCCAATTTGCAGGTCAGATTGCGGGGAGGAGAAAGTTAAATCCTAGTTGGAGGATAAACTGCAGGTATGAGAAGTTTGATCCCATGTATGGGTAGTAAAACTGCAAACGCGAGAGGTTTAATCCGTAGTGGGATGAACTAAGTCGTAGGAATGCAGAGAAACCAGGCTGCTAGCTTGAAAAGTATGTTTCCCTGAGGGGCAGAGTGTGGAAGAGTTGTATGTGGTAAAGGGTTAAAGAACCAAAATGACTGGTGATCTGATGATCCAACACCAGGATGTTTGCTTGATGGTCACTTCAGACATAGTACCGTTTCACGGCGTCCGAGTTGATGAGTTGTGGAAATTCATCGCCGTCCATTTCTTGCAATCTGAGAGCGCCTACTATCAATACTTCCTTGACAACAAATGGGCCTTCCCAGTTAAGAGCTAATTTCCCCTTAGATTGATCTTGGTTGTCAATGATCTTCTTCAAAACCAAGTCATGTTATCTAAACTGCCGTAGCCGGACTTTTCTGTTATAGGATATGGCGATCCTTTGTTGATATAACTGACCATGGAAGATTGTCGCGGTTCGCCTTTCGTCTATTAGAGATAATTGGTGATACTTGTCTTGTACCCATTGGTCTTCATCCAGCTGAGCGCCTATCAACACTTTGAGGGATTCCATTTCTACTTCTATGGAGAACATGACTTCTGTCCCATAGATTAATGCGTAGGGGGTTGCCCCAGTGGAAGTGCACATTGATGTTTTATAGGCTAACAAAGTAAAAGGCAATAAGTCAGGCCATTCCTTGTGATTGGCAGACATCTTTTGCATGATCTTCTTGATGTTTTTGTTAGCCGCTTCAACATCACCATTCATCTTCAGATGATAGATGACAGAGTTAAGATGTTTGATTTGGAATTTATTGCATAATTCTTCCATCATTTTATTATTGAGGTTCTTAGCATTGTCTGACACAATCACCTCTGGTTGTCCATATCGACAAATGACATTATTTCTGATGAAAGCAATGATGACTTCTTTGGTAACCCTATGGAAGGAGGCTGCTTCTATCTACTTGGTGAAGTAGTCGATCATGGTGAAGATAAATCGATGTCCATTACTGGATTTAGGCTCAATGGGCCCGATAACGTCCATTCCCCACATTGATAAGGGCCAAGGTGAACTCATATTGTGGAGTTCCCGTGGAGCGCGTGTATAGCATTCCCATAAATCTGGTACTAATAGCATCTCCTGACGTGGTCATTGTAATCAGCTTTGAGAGATAACCAATAATGTCCTGTCCTGAGGACTTTCTTGACAAAGAGGGGGCCACTAATGCACAGACTCCACCATGGATTTCATCAATAAGCCTTTGGGCTTGATCTTTGTCTAAACATCTGAGGAGACCTAGTCTTGCATCTCTTTTGTAGAGCGCATCTCCACTCAGGTAGAATTTCATAGCAAGTTGATGGATCCGCCTTTTCTTAGTCGGGCTCGCCTCAGTGGGTGTATATCCATCTCATAGGTATTCCTTGATATGTTGATACCAAGGATGCTGGATGGGAGGTAGCTCATCCGATACTTCTCCAACGTAATTCCCATAGGCTGGGGCTTTGTGCAGGGAAATTATGACGCTTGGCAAGTGTCCTTTGTCTGATATGCGAATTAAGGAGGCCAAAGTTGCTAATGCGTCTGCAAAGTCATTCCTATTACGAGGAACGTGTAGACTGGAGGCCAAAGTTGCTAATGCTAATGCATCTGCAAAGTCTGTACTTGTGTTCACTGCTGCTGAATCTTTTGATGAGGTAATAGATAGCTCGTTCTTGGCCTCTATCTTCTTTATGTCCCAGCATGCAGCCTATGGCATTGTCACTTATGGACATGTACATGAACATGGGAACATCATCCTTGGGTGGTACCAAAATGGCAGCTTTGACTAGCTGTTCTTTAATTGTGTGGAAGGCATTTTGGCACTCATCATTCCATTTCATGGAGGAGTTCTTCCTTAACAGCTTAAAGATGGGCTCACGGGTTGCTATGAGTTGAGAGATAAACCTGCTAATGAAGTTGATTCTTCCCAAAAATCCCTGTATTTCCTTCTCTGTCTGAGGAATGGGCATTTCTGTGATGGCCTGGATTTTGGTAGGATCCAGCTCAATCCTTTTGTGGCTGACTAGAAATCCTAGCAACATTCTCGATTTGTAACGCCTCGAAACATGTGTGTACTATTGATTCACATGTATGTACTATTAGGGGAGGTGGTGCAAGATTTGTAACGCCCCGAAATCCGGTCTATCTTCACACCCAGATTCCGTACGTCATGAGTACATCATTCATCCAACATTTATCATTATATATTGAAATATAACGACATACACTCTCAAATCCCAGGTTCTGGAAACCTTATAACCTCTTTTATTACAAATAATGATAATTACATTATTCATTTCATCTTACAAGAGTGACTTTTATCCGCCACCAAGGATACATAACAATTCATTAAACTAGTCTATAATTTAATTTCATCTTTTTACATTACAAGTCTTCACTTGATCTTCTCACTCATTCACCTTCTGAATGGTACTACATCTGGATACCATCATCTTGATCTTTACGGGATCTTTAAGTTCTTCTAACCTTGTTCGCTGAAAATTGTTTTTCATTTAAATAGAACATACTTGTATTGAACAGCTCAGTCACAGAAAAGTTTATATTATAGAAACACTGAAGTGTTCACATTGTGGCACAAGGCCTCATACATTCTACCACCTTGTACAAATATCACACATTCAAACATAGACAGAACTTCTCAAGTTCAACATCTGAGAAGTTTAAGAAACTAGCATTAATGAAATATGAATGAAGTTAGGAGACTTGTCTTACACCCAGCTACAACTTACGCTGAACTACTCATTCAATTCCTATATAACACATAAGGAGAAAACATAAACACTAATTAGTCATATATTGAACTTACGCATTGGTTTACTTAACTTTACTTCTTAGGGTTCGCGTTCTTGCAATAAAAGTTTACGCGACAAACTTCCTTTACCAGTTTACGGCTTTATGACATACAGAGATGTCTTACTCAAAACGTTCATCATCTTAGATGATTTATATTCTTCTCTTCTTCTTATAAATCTCTAGGACTCAGCGCACATCGCTTCTCTACTAGTAGTCCATATGGTACTCTGAGTGGTTTCCCACAAACAACTAACAAATAAGTTCCCGTCTCATCGACACTGCCATCACAGTGAGTTAGATCGATTTCCAGTTTCGTATATACCTTCGCTCTCTGAAGGATTTGTTTAGCCCAGCTCCCATATGTGAACCATCAAAGGTTATGATTGTACCACAACCTAAACTTATCTTAACTTATCCGAACCATTAAACTTAATGTTCGTTAAATTAATTTCTTATTCTTTACGGCTTTCTAGATAATTCATATCTTATTAATACTTTCATCATCCATTATATGAACCCCATGTTCATTACCCTCGTCGCTCAACCTCTAAGGAATCACAACCATAGCAATCCCTCACGTTCATTCATCGTGACTACGCTCCCCGGATATCGGTTACGTAACCCGCGTTTAAATTCTTTGTCATTTAATCTTGTTTAATCTTTACGTTCAACCTTTAATAAAGGTTTACATCACTTGATTAAGTGTTACATTAGTTGAACATTATATTCTTTATCTTCCCTTACATTTCCCCCAAGAGCAGAAAGCGATTTACTAGCTCATCCTCGGCTTTTTTTCTCAACACCTAGCCATGCCGCTCCTCCTTCTCTAACACTCAGCATTTGCATGGCCACTCGCCAGAAGTTTATGGTCGAGCTTTCATGCCAAGCATTTATTTCTCCCAAGGCTCAAATTTGGCCGCAACACCGAGCCTAAATCCTAGAAAATTTTCTAAGTGTTAAATCCAATTTGAGACACTTACGTTTCGATCTCATAACTCCTTCGTTATAACTCGGAATGAGGTTGTTGTAAGAACCCGAATTTTAAGAAAATATTAAAAATAAGAATTTAGTTGATAAAATTCTTAAGTCATGTGAAGGGTTCAAATAAAAATATATAATGTGTTACGAGGTATGTGGTATTCTATTACATATGGTAATATGCGCTATGTAATAAGTGAGGTTGTGTTTAATAAATATATATATCGTTATTATATAGTTATTATAAATTGTATAGATGAATTAGTAAAGAAGATTGGTAGAAATTATCTATTGATGTTAAATAATTTATGGAAAATTATTTTATAATAGTAAGTTGGTGACATTAAAATATCTTTGATAATCACCAATTTCTTGAGTATTTGTACGAGTACGTATCAAGTCTAAGGTAGTGCAACCATACTCTTTAATGATTGATGTATAGGAGCTGGGCTAAACGATTCATTTATAGAGCGGAGGTATATACGAATTATTGACCGATCTAACTCACTGTGAAAATAGTGTAGACGAGACGGAAACTAATTTGTTGGTTGTTTGTGGGAAACCCCTCAGTGTACTATATTGAATACTATTAAAGACTCGATGTGTGCTAGGTTTAGACTTGTATATATGTACTAGTAATTGGTATGATGTAATATGAGTTTTAGTTAGTGCTTAAGCTATTCATGGATAGATTGAGATAGTAAAGCATAAATTAGTTAATTACGAGAATTAACTAACACATTTAAATATTGGTTAATTTATATTAAATTGGAAGTTATATTAGGGAATAATATAATTTGGATATTAAAGCCTTAATTGACTATGGTGATATAGTAAGGGTTTGAAGAATCACTTAAGTAATAGTGAGTTAATACACGTGTGGAATATGTGATTATAGTAGGTGCCTTTATAAATATTACTTGTCATGGTATTATCTTGAATAGAAAGGATTAATTCACTTACAACAGACGGTGAATTAATATATGTGTTTAGCATAAAAGGAGGAAAGAAATATGTTAATTATTAATTTGATATTTTAAATATATTACATAGTATTGTAATATTTGAAAGATAAGTGATTAATGAAAGAAAAGCAAATATAATTACAAATGAATATTGGTTAAAGATGGAGGATTAGATTAACACTTAAGGTGTGACCGATTATAAAGATGGAAGAAGTTGTCTTGGGACAACCAAGTAATTATACGATAGTGTATAATTTAAATAATTAATAGAGTAAATATTAATTATTCTAAGTGTAAAGGTTGTACATATTATGAGTATGTAATTATTTAAGTAAGCTAAATAATTTAGCATTATGATAAAGTGTGACATAAATCTTATATTAAATAAATATTAAAATAATGTGGAATTGGGGAAAAGCCAAATGTGGCCTAGACCCCTAATATTTTATTTTAGAAATAATGAGCTTGAGTTATATGTAACTCCAGTAAATGAGATAGATAAGCCTTGTGTGACACAGTGATGAGAAATATTAATAATGATATTAATCAACGAAGGAATTATTAAGTGAACAATTAATTAATATTAATTATTAATTGTTATTGTAGAATATTAATTAATGGTGATTAATTAATATGTGATTATTATTATTAGAGATATAATAATAATAAGCAAGCGCTATAAATATAATAAGATTTATATTTATTTACTATACGTAATAGATAAATAATCGTTATAGAGATCAATAATTACATTAACCAATGAGGAATGGATTTATTAATATTAGTGTTAATTAATCAATAAGATGAATAATTTATTTATTTGACATAAAACAAATAAGTAAGTTACTAATATAATAAGATTATATTGGTGTATATTTAAAATATAAATATACTTCATATATGTGGGTAGGTACATATATATTTGTATATATGTGCCCATAACTTAATTTAATGTAGCAATATTGAGCTAAGAAAATTTACTACAAGAGCCAAATTGCTAAAGTGTTGAGTTATAAGCTTTTGTCCCAATAAGAGAGTCTCATTTCTCTCATACACATGAATAGGCCATTGGCATATCCCCCTCTATTGCGTAAACTCAACTTCCTAGCAGTGTTGCTGTGATGATGGCTATGAAATGGTGGTTGGCCAACTCCCTTATACACATTGTTTTCTCCTAATTTCCATTGAATCAAACCTTGGAACAAAGCTAGAAACTAGTTAATCAATTCCCTATATAAAGCACCCTTTCCTTCTCATTTTTCTGTTACGTGAATATTGTCTGAGAAGTGAGCTTTGGAGAGTTAGGAGAATTGAGAGCAATGGGAGCTATGGATAACAACTTCCAACAATTAAGAGGTAATGTTACTAACCTTAATGCTCTTGAGTTCTAAGTTTTTTAATTTCTTAGTAATGTCAAGAAATAGTCACTTTTGAGTCACAAATTGATGGCTAAAACTTGTTGCAATCTGTATTTTTCTATTAGAAGTTGTTAATAACGTTAAATACGAAAACAACGGAAGTTAAACGAACTAATTTGGTTGAGAAACGAATTTGTGGTGAATGAATTCATTAAATTTGTCAAAACATGAAAATTTAGTATGAATATGAGTGTTGGATCAATCTTTGGGTTAGTTAATGTTTTTGAAGTGTTATAATTACTCTGTAGATGGGTAACTAAGAGTTTAACGAATCCAACGAATCGAAAACCAACTAATTCAGACTTAAAATGAGAAAGTTATGTCAAAAAACTTTTTATGTGAAGCCAAAGCAGCGCACCTGCGCACCAATGGGCTTGACATTAAGAATGGTGAGGAAAAGGGCGCGGTAGCGTGCCATGTGTGTCTTGAGTGTGACTACTATGACCTGTTTTGGTAAAATAGCCATAACGTTTTCATACAAACTCTGATTGAGGTTATTCAAGATGATCCGGAATGAGGACGAATAGACCTACAACTTTTGTTCTTTAAGTGTTTGAATTGGAGGTCGTTAGTAAGGGTCCAAATAGTCATCTTTGTGACTGTTACGTAATAGGAGGCAATCGAGAGACGTTGATCGAGCACACACGCAAGTATAGTGCTCCAGACGATGGAATATGTTATTCTAAGTGATAAAACATGAATATGAATGATAATAGACATGTCATATAACTAAGATTACTTTACTCAATATGGAATGCCTTCACATGATTTTCTAAAAGAAAACTTAAAGTTTTTGAGAAACAGAAGTTGTTGAATTTGGTGTCCTTTGAGTTCTGACCTTGGATCATATGTACGCATATAAACATCCATGAAATGTAGTTTTAAAGTTACCTTTCATATACTTGATTGATATAGCTTGGTTTAAAGTGTTTTGAAAGAAAAACTTGAAGTTTTGAAAATTAATCTTAACGAACTTTGTGTCTTTTAAGTTTCGACCTTGGGAATATGTGAATGTGGCCTAGTTATGTGCGTGGATGGATAAAGAATGTAATTCCAAGATGTATTTCACATAAAAGGTTGTCAAGCTCGGTTTAGTACGCGTTTTAAAGAGAAATTTAAAAGTTTTAGAAACTAACTTTGATGAGCATTTTGTTACTTGCATTATGACCTTATAAGCAAGCATGATAGAGTTATTTATGCCTTTGAACATGAATGATATGTGCACTCAAGTAGTCAAGTATGACATAAGTTATTTAAGCATGTTTTAAAAGTATGAACTATGTTATTTTTATGTAAATGAGATAGATAATGTGAACATGCGTATTAAAGGTTGTTAGTACCAATATAAGGTTTAAAAGCTTATAAACCTTGAACCTTTGTTAAAAGAAGTTGTTAAGCCTTGTTATTATAAATAATTCAACATAGAACTATGTAATTCAAAACTAAATGATTTGAAATGTGAACTTGAAGAACTATTAGAACCTACTTGATGTATGTTTACAGTACGTATCAGAATACACGTCGTGCTAGGAATTATGTTGGGAAATAAAAAGCCTAAATGCAGTTACGGCGGGGTAGTACTACCACGCCGCCACTCCTAAGCTTAAATGCAGCATGGTGGCCACTGTTTTCTGAATTGACCAAGAGCAGTTTGTTAACTGGTCTTAAGTTATAGTTATATATTGTCCTTAAGGACTACAAGTTATGAAACAAGATTGTTTAGATAAATATGATAATAGAATGAGCTAGTCTCATGGTTATCCTAAGTTCAAGTAAAAATGAAACCATGTTAGGAAACAATATTTTGTTCTTATATTAAGAGTGTATGAAATGTATGACTGATGGGTATGAATCCATGATTTTATAATTGTGTAGGGATACACGAAGTGTAATTAGCGATACGCAGTTAAGTTGTAGTTGATAAACAACGAATCAGGCAAGTCTTTCAGTTCCTATTTGATATATGAATTCTATAACTATTAGTTGAGCTATATTATGCAATGAGAATGTTGATGTATATATATGAAATGCATATGAGCTATGTATGAAATTTGAGAGTTGATCTTTGATGATATGCTTGTGAAATAAATTTCTATGCATGTTATGTGTGAAGTAACATGTGTAGTTAATATTAATTGATTATGAATGCATGAACTGAATATGCTATTATATGTTATGTGCTGCATGAAAACTGTTAGAATTGTTGGGTTGTCGAGCTCACCCTTGCAAATAACCACTTTTGCAGGTTAAGGACTCATGGTAAAGATTTCGTGCTTCTTGGTTGACAAAGTAAATAGTTTCGGAACGAAGGATACTATTTAGATTAATACTTGAACCATGTTTAGGTTCTAGGAGTGTACTTGATATATACTTACGATGTTTAATACTTGTTGTATTGTAAGGATGTGTTAGTTAATACATAGAGGATATCAAATCAAGATGTAAAATCTTATACAGTAATTCCAATAGACTGAACCATATTATATAGTTGATTCAAGAATTGTAATTCAAAGTTATGAAATCAATAAAAGATTTTATTCAAGAGATTGAAAAAGTTTAAATTATTCAGCGTTTTATAATATCGAATGTGATGTAATACAGGAATAGTAAATGACCAGGATTAGAAACTTATAAAAGTTTGGGGTCATTGTGCAGATCCTGGAAATGGAATGAATTTATATTCTAAATTGTAATAAGTAAAGTTTTATTCATTAAGTTATGAATGAAAAATATAAATAGATTGACGATAGTAATATCGTGGTGGACCGGATCCGAGGTTCGAAGGGACCCGAATTTGGGGGCGTCAAAGTCGTTCCAAAGTCATTCTCTTCCTTATCTTACGTACTTCAATACCCCTCACACAGAACTTCATTCTGAATCTGTTAACGTGGCATTCAATTGACTTGATCCTCACCCTTTATTCATTTTATTTTTTTAACGCTCTTCGTTCGTTCGTCCGTCCGTAATTCGATCATCTGAACTCAAAACTTATTCGTTCTTGAGTCCACAACTCATGTTTTCTATGTTCTCTTACTTTCTTATGAAACCCTACCCATTCAAGTTCATTTACTAACTTTCTAATTCTCGCTTGTCTTTTACAAAATTTTTGCCATAACTTCGTTATAGCTAAGTTTTAATCCATTCTTCATGAACATTTCTACCGTTCCTAACCAAGCAAAACATATATAACTTATACGCGATGGTTTTAAACTTGTCCATTAACAACAATTATCCTATAATGGTTTTAAATTTGTCCATCAACAACGTTCTTCGTATTCTTCGCGTTCTTCGTGTATTCTTCGTGTTCTTCGTTCGTTCTTCATTTTAATCGATATTTTGGATTATGATTAAACTTTTTATTGGAATTTGATGTTATAGAACATTATTCCTTACATATTTCACCTACTTATTCATATAATCCACTCGGATTGTTCTAATTAATGACGAATCTTATACTTCCTTAAGAAATTTATTTACTAAACTCCTAATTCTTATTTCTTCATTTTCTTATAATTTCAACCATATGAAATCATCTCTAACCTTATTTACTTCTTATCTTCAATAAGTTATATTTTTAAACATCAAAACTTAAAAAAATAAATTAGAAGAGACTAGGGTTCGGATTACTGTTCTTCTTTAATCCTCTTCCGTTATACAAAGCCGGCGATTTGCAAGCTTTTCTATTTCACGGTCACTTTTGATCCGAGCATTCATGCTCAAACTCTTCCTTCTCTCTCTCCATCCGGGCTCTCTCTCTCTCTCTCTCAAGTTATAGGATTTTCAAAAATCCTAAAAAATGAAATCTAGCTTCCTATTTATAGAAAACCAAAGCTTAGGGCAATTTGGTCATTTCGCCCCCACCTCCTCCAACACTTAGCCACCAAGTTAACTTGGCCTCCACCTTTACTTAGTGGCGAAGTGGCCGGCCCACATGCCCATGGGTCACCCCATGGGTTGTCCCATTGGTTCTTACCCATCCGTTTACCCATCGGTTCGATCCGCGGTTTATTATCTTGGTTTGGGCCTTAACCCTAATTCTTCTTGGGCCTATCTTGGGCTTAATTTCACAAATCATTGGGCTTGACATAATCCAAGTCCAATTGGATTCTACAAAGTCCATGAACTCAAAGTCCATAAAGACTAATCGTATTCTATGCATTCCATTCTCGTATTCTCGTATTCTCTTCGAATATCATTCGTACGATATTCGTATTATATGTTGTACTAATCTTCATACTATACTCGTATAATAACTAGTATTATGCTCGTATTTCTCATGCATAATAACCCTAATTATTATACGAAATCATAAAATTCTCGGAACTCACTTTTCATAACACTTAGGTTTTAAGTCCGCAGGCAAAAACTTCGTTTTTGCCATAACTGAAATATTATTAAATATTCCCTCACGTCTCAAAATTATACGTAATCATTAACTTCTCAAAATTTCAAAATAAATCTCTGAGCAGAAATGGATGAATAGTGCCTATTTCGTCTTTTTCCCGAAAATATTTTTGTTTCCGGAAATTTTTTATTTTCGTCTTGAAAATTCTTATTCGTTCAATCTAGCTCGTAGCCAGAATACTCCCGACTTATAATCATCCTAGGTTCTAGAACGATTAATAAACACATAGCATAGAATAGTATAAATAAATTCATTTTATTAATAACTAATTCTTTAAACTTAAATTCTGAACAACCCGAATTTCTAGGTCGTCACACTCTTCCCCCCTTATAAAAAATCCGTCCTCGGAATTTCTTAAAACCACACCCTTACCCGGGTCATCACATTCACCCCTTCTTCACAGAATTTCATTCTCGAAATTTTAGCCTACCATTCTTCTTAACTTCTCTTCAACGGAGTTCTTATCTTTCCCTCATTCCTAACCCCCATAACCTATCAAGAATCATGAAGTAGAAGGAATAACGAGGAATATAAAATTTCCTTTAAAACGTTTCATATTTTTGCTGAGGGGTCCAATCGAACATGAAATCTTACTAGGTTAAACAATATTTTGTCGTAAGCCCTTCTTTAACGGTCAGTTTACAATCACAAAGAAAGTAAACTACCTCTTCCACGTTCTCTTCAAACTTAATCAAAACAATTTGGTTTGGCACCACTTCTTCAAAGAAAGCTCAATTTTCTTTTAAGCATGACATACCATTTGTCTAGCCGAATCAAGTAGCTTAGACCATACCAATAAATTGGATATCAACGTGAAACATTCTTCTAGTCAACTTAATTGACATCGACTACTTCTGTAAATTCTTTTCGCAATACATCAAAACGTTTTATGACGTCATTATACCGTACTTTTCACAATACGTTGAGGACTTCGTCAGTTTGTGACTTCGTCATTACACATCATACCATAGCGGGTTATTGATCCTAAGATCACATCCAACACCAGGTTCAATTGCATTAATAACTCCATCCTTTTACCATCTTTGCATCAAATGCACGGATGATATAAAATTCATTTTGAAAATTTTAAATCAATTTTTGTCTAGCCGAAGCAATTAGCATAGACATACCAAGAATAACTCTTTTAAAAATTGTTGGTTCCAAAAGTTGAACCAATTCTTCCTTTTAAAAATGTAAATATCAGCACGATTTCAATAAAGTTCAAAACCTAGCATAGCTAGATGACTTGGAATATCCTATTCTTCATCTTCCTTCATTGTCTTACTGCGACAATACTTAATCTTCTCTAGCACCTTCAATACTAAGTCTACTGAAAACAACTCATTTTCAGTCTAAACATTTCTATATCTTAGTACAGTCCATCAACTTACCACACATTATGAGTTCAGGAACTTTCCACAATAATATTAGTTTAAGAATTGTCCAGTCAGACCATAGGCATCCATTCGCTGAGACGTTCGAAAACATACCATATTATTATGAGTCACGAGCTTACCATAAGTATGAGTTTAAAGAACTCACACCTACCTTATCGTTCTCTACCTATATATCAAGTATATACATGACAAAAGATTCACCTTCTCGCCATATACATATTGATAGCGCGACCAATCCCAATGATTATCACTATAATAAGCTAAGTAGTTGTTACACCAAGCACAAACCTCTGCCCATAACAAAGGTTCATACAACTTAGCTATCACATGAGTCCTCAATTGAAATTTTACAACTTCTAAATCTCTCTCTACTTAATACGAATTTTCTTTAATTCATATACTATCCTTCACAACTCAATCTAAGTTCTTCTTCCCGTACTACTTCATAGTACCCTTCATTCATAGCATTAGCTATAAATCATTCATCATTTAACAACTCGTCTGTTACTACGAGTCACTATGATCACGTGGTGATCTTCTTATCCTTCTCTCTACGATTATAGTCTTAGGTACTCCTACCTAAGGTTTATAACCTATCGACTTTGATACCAACTTGTAACGCCCCGAAATCCGATCTATCTTCACACCCGGAATCCGTACGTCACAAGTACATCATTCATCCAACATTCATCATTATATACTGAAATATAATGAAATACACTCTCAAATCCCAGGTTCTAGAAACCTTATAACCTCTTTTATTACAAATAATGATAATTACATTATTCATTTCATCTTACAAGAGTGACTTTTTTCCGCCACCAAGGATACATAACAATTCATTAAACTAGTCTATAATTCAATTTCATCTTTTTACATTACAAGTCTTCACTTGATCTTTTCATTCATTCACCTTCTGAATGGTACTACATCTGGATACCGTCAGCTTGATCTTTACGGGATCTTTATTTTCTTCTAACCGTGTTTGCTGAAAATTGTTTTTCATTTAAAGCAAGTGTGAGCATTCAATTGCCCAGCAAGTCATAACAGTTGAACAAACAACTACAGAATTAAAACATTTCTTTAGAACTTCTATAACCGAACAAAGGTTATGAAGCAGCTTGAATAATAGGAATAGTCTCGATTCTTATCATCTTAAAACATCAATCATTTTCACTTGGAAATACTTTCATTCCTATACCTTTTTCATACAAATCATGTCTGGCTAGAATCATTAGCACAAACTTAACGATAACGGTTCATGTATGAACAGAACATACTTATATTGAAAAGCTCAATCACAGAACAGTTCATATCATAGAAACACTGAAGTGTTCACATTGTGGCTCAAGGCCTCATACATTCTACCACCTTGTACAAATATCACACATTCGAACATAGACAGAACTTCTCAAGTTCAACATTTGAGAAGTTTAAGAAACTAGCATTCATGAAATATGAATGAAGTTAGGAAACTTTCCTTACGCCCAGCTACAGCTTACGCTGAACTGCTCATTTAATTCCTATATAACACATAAGGAGAAAACATAAACACCAATTAGTCATATATTGAACTTACGCATTGGTTTACTTAAATTTACTTCTTAGGGTTCGCATTCTTGAAATAAAAGTTTACGCGACTAACTTCCTTTACCAGTTTATGGCTTTATGACATACAGAGATGTCTTACTCAAAATGTTCATCATCTTGGATGATTTATATTCTTATCTTCTTCTTATAACTCTCTAGGACTCAGCACACATCGTTTCTCTGCTAGTAGTCCATATGGTACTTTGAGTGCTTTACCACAAACAACCAACAAACAAGTTCCCGTCTCATCTACACTGCCATTACAGTGAGTTAGATCGGTTGCCAGTTTCATATATACCTTCGCTCTCTGAAGGAATTGTTTAGCCCAACTCCCATATGTCAACCATCAAAGGTTACGATTGTACTACAACCTAAACTTATCTTAACTTATTCGAACCATTAAACTTAATGTTCGTTAAATCAATTTCTTATTCTTTACGGCTTTCTAGATAATTCATATCTTATTACTAATTTCATTATCCATTACATGAACCCCATGTTCATTACCCTCGTCACTCAACCTCTAAGGAATCACAACCATAGCAATCCCTCATGTTCATTCATCGTGACTACGCTCCCCGGATATCGGTTACGTAACCCGCGTTTATATTCTTTGTCATTTAATCTTGTTTAATCTTTACGTTCAACCTTTAATAAAGGTTTACATAACTTGATTAAGAGTTACATTAGTTGAACATTATATTCTTTATCTTCCCTTACATTTCCCACAAGAGCTGAGCAGTTACAAGCTCATCCTCGGCTTTTTTCCTTTCACATCAGCCATGGCTACCACTCCTTCTCTAACTCTCGCCTTCAAGCTGGCCCACTCGCCCAAGTTTATGGTCGAAATCGTACAAGCAGCATCCCATCCTAAGGCTCAAATTGCTACGCAACGCCGAGCCTAAACCCTAGAAAATTTTCTCAATGTTAAATCCAATTTGAGACGCTTACTTCCCGATCTCATAGCTCCTTCGTTATAACTTAGAATGAGGTCGTTCCAAAGTCATTCTCTTCCTTATCTTACGTACTTCAATATCCCTCGGACAAAACTTCGTTCTGAATTTGTTAACGTGCCATTCGATTGGCTTGATCTTCACCCTTTATTCATTTTATGTTTTTAACGCTCTTCGTTCGTTCGTCCATAATTCGATCATCTGAACTCGAAACTCATTCGTTCTTGAGTCCAAGACTCACGTTTTCTATGTTCTCTTACTTTTGTATGAAACCCTACCCATTCGGGTTCATTTACTAACTTTTTAATTCTCGTTTGTCTTTTATGAAATTTTTGCCATAACTTCATTATAGCTAAGTTTTAATCCGTTCTTCATGAACGTTTCTACCGTTCCTAACCAAGCAATACACATATAAGTTATACGCGATGGTTTTAAACTTTTCCATCAACAAAAATTATCCTATGATGGTTTTAAATGTGTCCATCAACAACGTTCTTCGTGTTCTTCGCGTTCTTCGTGTTCTTCGTTCGTTCTTTATTTTAATCGATATTTTGGATTATGATTACAGTTTTTATTGGAATTTGATGTTATAGAACATCATTCCTTACATATTTCACCTACTTATTCATATAATCCACTCGGATTGTTCTAATTCATGACGAATTTTATACTTCCTTAAGAAATTTATTTACTAAACTCCTAATTCTTATTTCTTCATTTTCTTATGATTTCAACCATATGAAATCATCTGTAACCTTATTTACTTCTTATATTCATTAATTTATGTTTTTAAACATCGAAACAAAAAGAAAAAATAAAAAGAGACTAGGGTTCGGATTACCGTTCTTCTTTAATCCTCTTCCGTTATACAAAGCCGGCGATTTACAAGATTTTCTATTTCACGATCACTTTTGATCCGAGCATTCATGCTCAAACTCTTCCTTCTCCTTCTCTATCCGAGCTATCTCTCTCTCTCAAGTTATAGGATTTTCAAAAATCCTATAAAATGAAATCTAGCTTTCTATTTATAGAAAACCAAAGCTTAGGGCAATTTGGCCATTTCGCCCCCACCTCCTTATTATTCCCACCTCCTCCAACACTTAGCCACCAAGTAAACATGGCCTCCGCCCTTACTTGGTGGCCAAGTGGCCGGCCCACATGCCCATGGGTCACCCCATGGGTTGTCCCATTGGTTCTTACCCATCTGTTTACCCATCGGTTCGATCCGCGGTTTATTTTCTTGGTTTGGGCCTTAACCCTTATTCTTCGTGGGCCTATCTTGGGCTTAATTTCACAAAGCATTGGGATTGACATAATCCAAGTCCAATTGAATTCTACAAAGTCCATGAACTCAAAGTCCATTAAGACTAATCGTATTCTATGCATTCCATTATCGTATTCTCTTCGTATATCGTTTGTACGATATTCGTATTATACGTCGTACTAATCTTCATACTATACTAGTAAAATAACTAGTATTATACTCGTATTTCTAACTCATAATAACCCTAATTATTATACAAAATCATAAAATTCTCGAAACTCGTTTTTCCTAACCCTTAGGTTTTAAGTGCGCAGGCGAAAACTTCATTTTTGCCATAACTAAAATATTATTAAATATTCCCTCACGTCTCAAATTTACACGTAATCATTAACTTACCAGAATTTCAGAATAAATCTCCCAGCATAAATGGAATGAATAGTGCCTATTACGTCTTTTTCCCCGGAAATATTTTTGTTTTCGGAAAATTTTTATTTTTGTCGTGAAAATTCTTATTCGTTCAATCTAGCTCGTAGCCAGAATACTCCCGACTTATAATCATCCTAGGTTCTAGAACGATTAATAAACACATAGCATAAAATAGTATAAATAAATTTATTTTATTAATAACTAATTCTTTAAACTTAAATTCTATACAACCCGAATTTTCGGGTCGTCACAAGATTGATAATGCTTGCATAACTAAATTAAAAATAGAGGTATAGATGAAGGTACTATACTGTAATTATTTTTTCACATGTATAGAACTATTGATTCACATGATTGTACTATTGATTCACGTGATATACTATTAGGGGAGGTGGTGCAAGTTTGATAATACTTGCAGGACTAAATTAAAAATGAAAGACAATATGAAGGTATTATACAGTAATATTTCGAGCCCCAAAACGTGCAATTATTGAAAATATATTTTTCTATAAATAGAAGCTCATTCTTCTTTTATTCTCACCAATTCACTAAGACTCACAAGAGCAATTATAGAGAGAGAAGCTATAGATAGAGAAGCTATAGAAAGAAAGAAGAAGAGAAGTCCGCTACTTCATTATTCCAGTATCTAGTCTTCTTCTGAGGTAAGAGGTATTATTTATTTCATATTTAGAAGAGATATTATTTTTGTATTCGTATGGATATTATCTTGGTTCAATATTCGTATGAAATAATATTTTCTTCCATACTCTGTAGTATGTAAGTAATATAATTTCGTTTTGTATTCCTACTTCTACACTAATTTTGTTGAAGTATTGCTTCTATACTCCGTGAAATTAGTAGAATATCCTTGATATTTGCACTTCATCCAGTATCTTTTCATGGAAATATTATCCTGAGCTTTCCTGATAATTATTGATCTTTTCATGCCAAAATATTATTCACGAGTTACTATTCATGAGTTACTATTTACAAGTTACTATTCACCCGGTTACTATTCACTCAAATATTATTAACTAGGGTAATTGGGGCACTTTTTATACCAGGGTAGTATTCATGAGGTACTATTCCCGAAGTACTATTCACAGGGTACTATTCACGAGGTACTATTCACTCGAGAAATATATTTCTTTTATGTCCAAGTTATTTTTGATACATGAATATTATTCTTGAATGTTACTCCACAAAGCAGTATCATGTTGACAATTTGGATATTTTTAAACTCTGGATAAATTTAAAGTCTTTAGTATTTATCCTTGATTTTGTTTGATTAATGCTTATATCATTGTCGTCATCCTCATGCTTATATTGTGATGAAAGTCATCTTTGGCTTATGTGCAAAGACGGACTGTTGATTATTGATTTTACAGTTGTTTATCTTTGGCCTACGTGCAAAGATGGATTATTGATTACTGGTTTTACAGTTGTATATCTTTGGCTTACGTGCAAAGATGGACTGTTGATTATTGGTTTTATAGTTATATATCTTTGGCTTACGTGCAAAGATGGACTGTTGATTACTGGTTTTGTAGTTGTATATCGTTGGCTTACGTACAAAGATGGACTATTGATTATTGATTTTACAGTTGTATATCTTTGGCATACGTGCAAAGACGAATTGTTGATTGATAGCTTTGGCTGTAGTGTACTGACATGCAATTGATTGGTATGATCATGACCATTGGTTTTATAGTTGAATATCTTTGGCCCGTAGTGCAAAGATAGACAACTGATTGGTATGATCAGTGTTATTACATTTGAATATCTTTAGCCTTTGGGGTAAGGATATTGAGTAAATGTTCTATTAAGCCTTTATGGCAAGGAGAAACTGTTGATGTACATGATTAATTATAAATATGAATTATGGATTTAACTATAATCTTTGGTGGTTCAGGTGAAGACAGGTGATGAGAGTTCTTTTTGTCTTGGGTATAACAAAGAACTGTTGATGAGTATTACAAGAATGAAATATTAATGATGGACTTTTAATCTAGATGAGATAGTAGACATTATATTCTACTTGACTCTTCTGATGGATTGCTTGTTCTGTTGCAGTAAAACTTGATGTTTATTGTATTTTAGTTGTAACGATCGAGAAATGTGTATCTTATTGTAAAATGATTTTATTAAATTAAATAATAATAAAATCATATTCTATGTGTTATCAAGATGGTTGTCATTGTATAACCTATTGATGTTAGAATGTCGTAGTATTTGAGCTACGTGGATGAATTAAAGTGTTTGAATTTTCAAGACGAAAATAAAAGTTTTCCGAGAAATTTTCCAAAAAACACTATTCATCGATATTTGTTCGGGATATAATTTTGAGTTTCCGAGAAATACGCAATGATGGAATAACAAGGTAAGATGGATTATGTAATAAAAATCTAGTTATGGAAATTGTAATAATTCGCTTGTGGATTTAATTTATAAACTTTAAGTAAGGCGAAGTGGTAAGGAATAAGTAATAATTGTATGATACTTGGTATTGTGCAAAGTAATGAAAACGAGTATAATACGAAGTATTATACGAGTTGGTATGAAGGATGAAATATCGTATATATTTTCTATATGAATTAGAATACGAAAATAATACATGCCCCCAAAATAGGTATACATCACCCATTCTCGAGTTGTCAATACATGGTATGTAAACAACTACAACTTTATTATTACAACAAGAAAATCTGTGAGTTTGAATACAAATATTATCTTCTAGACAATATCTATACTCAAATAAATCCTCATCACATTTATTGATACATTATTTTACAAAAATGGTGAGGACTACTAAACAATTCTTTCTAAAACCTTCATTCCATACCCCACTGCATCGCTATATTCTCGCCTCCCCGAGAAGAAAAAATGGAACAAAAAGGAAAAGGGTGAGCTCAACTAGCCCAAGAAAGAATATTATGACTAAGATAATATACAACAAATTATCGTTAGTCTTCAACAGGAAAAAAATCTAATAGAATACAATAGACAACAAATTTTAAATCAATATTCGCAATGAAATAATAATTCATTAGAAGAGTTAAGTAGAGAATGCAAACTACTATCTTCTATGTATGAATTTAAAAGTTCATCGCTCATCTTTTATCCCCTCAGAACATCAATCAATATACATCCGAATCAAATATTCATCTTTGCACTACAGCCAAAGATATTCATCACTTGGTCATGTTCATCTAAACACTGCTCATCTTTGCACTACTACCAAAGATATTCTTCAAAATCATTCATCTTTGCACTACAGCCAAAGATATTCAATAATATCATCATTTAAGACCGAGGATGATGAAAAATATTTTTAAAGAAACGAATCCAAAGGAAACAAAATGACAAGGATTAAGGATTAAGGATTCGTACTTTGTTTTATCCATGTTCAAAAATACCTCAAAAATAATCATAGTGGTGTAAAATTCAAGAATGATCAAAACATGGATACAATCAAAGCTAGTATCCGTATAGATATTTTGGACAAAAAAGAAAAATTTATTTTTCGATTGAATAGTGGTCAGATATCGTGAATAGTGCCGTATACGTGAATAGTAACTCAGACACCAAAAGATAGAAATTTCCCAAAAAAAACATCTTCACGCTTCATGAATAGTACTCGTAAATAGTAACTCGTGAATAGTAACTCATGAATAAGAACTCGTGAATAGTAATTCATGAATAAGAACCAAAAAAAGTTCCAAATTTGATAAAAAGTTTCAACAATATTTCAAAGATAATGATATTGAAGAAATAATATCATTTGAAAAAAATAATATCCCTTACCTCGAAAGATTAAGACTTCTAATGAATACCGTATATAAGTGTCAAGGGAACTTGCACCGCCTAACAATACTCAAAGTATACTCAAAATACTCACAAGAATACGCCGATAATATAGAGAGAGAAACTTCAGCTTCGTGTGATTTTCAATTCTAACCTAAGCACCCTATTTATAGGAAAATGCTTAGAACACCAAAGCGTAAAATTTAATATAATATTATTATTTATAATAAAATTTCCTACGCCAACCTTCCAAGAACTGAATTCAGCTCATTCAACCCACATGTAAACACACCATAATGAAAAAAACGTTTTTCTAATTTTTAAATATTTTAAACTTCCAAAATCAATTATTTTGAGCTTCTAACTTCAATAATTCATAATAAATAGCCCTTTCATCAGAAAATTCAATCTCTCGTGAGTTTTTATAGGAAATTCAATTCTCTACAACTTTGCGTAAGAGAAAGTTTTTCCAAATTCCAAATAGAAATTGACCAAAATCCACAAACAAGCGATTTTACAAAGCTATAATCAAATTTCAAATAATAAATGGGGTCCACCAACATGTTTAATATGTTTTAAACATTTATTGCAACAAAAATACTCTTCCTCCTCATATACTCATATATCCCACATTCGTTGTAAAATATCACCATTATTATATTATTAAAATATAATAATATATTTAAATGAATTATTTTATCGTAAAAGATAAAATTTCAATTTTCAACAATTGTCACATTAAAAATTTTCTCCATCTATATCCACATAAAATCAATATTTTCCTCATCATATAAATCAATAATTAATTATTCACAAATAATATTACGTAATCACAATATCGACAACCGTGCAGCCTCCTCAGAAAGAGGGCTTTCCAATAAGAATTTCTCCTCATCATCGCCAAGCAATTAGGTGACCAAACCTCTCCTGTACAAGACTTTCTAGACATTGCCAATAATGTTATCTAATAATATTATTCAGATAATATGAATTATTGCTTCGATAATGAAAAATATTGTAATAATGACAATTATCAAACAACAAAGAATATAAAATATCAACGCAAAGAATTATTAAATCAATAAAATAAAATATCGAATAAGAATTATCGTAACCATTATCGAGTAGTGCCTTCTTACGTAAGAATCAATAATTGGTGCAATACCGTGCTACCGTGTTTTTTAACCAATTTAGTATTTTAACAAAGATAATCTGTGAATAACTACGCCATATTTTTAAACAACTTATATTTGTCGCTTTTCTTCATCCAATCGCTTCACATGGGGCCCACACATGGTCACTACTGTCGCATTTAATATTCCCCGACAAAGATTTAATATTCCACGACCAAACGAATATTCCCCGACAACAATGAATATTTTATAACCACTTGCTTATTTTGAAATATTTATGATTTTACCCCTAACTATCCACATTAATCAAATCAACCCTTACTATTTCAAAATAATAAATAGAGAAAATTAAATTTCATTAATAATAAGTTGGGGTCTTACAACCTCCCTCCTTATGAAATTTCGTCCCTCGAAATCGACGACGCACTGGTGTTTCAAAAGGTGAGGATACCTCGCTTTCATTTCCGCTTTCCAATTCCCTGTGTCATTTCTCTATAAAGATGATTCCTCCACAAAACTTTAACTTGTGGTATGACCTTTCATACAGTAGGACATGCTCCTTCCTATCCAAGATCTTGACAAGTACCTCCTCATACGCTAAGTCTTCTATATCTCGTCCGGCTTCTAACTCTATAACGTGGTTCGGGTCTTTCACATATTTACGAAAGTACGATATGTGAAACACATTATGAACACGAGACATACTTGAGGTAACGCGAGTCTATAGGCTACATTTCCTACTTCCTCAAGAAGAATTTGAAATGGACCAATAAATCGTGGATCGAGCTTTCCTCTCTTCCCAAATCTTGTAACTCCCTTCCATGGAGCAACTCGCAACAATACACATGATCCCCTATACTAAATTCCACGCCCTTTCGATGAAGATCCGCATAACTCTTTTCGTCGATCTTGTGCCGCTTTTGTATACGCTGTCGAATCATTTGGATCTTTTCCGTAGTCATACGCATTTCAACTCTCTGTCCCAACAATGTTGCTTCACCCACCTCATCCCAACATATCGAGAGCGACACTTTCGGCCCATATAATGCTTCAAATGGAGCCACACCTATACTTGCCTCGATAACTCTTGTTGTAGGAGAATTCCACCAATGGTAAATACTTATCCTAACCGCCTTGAAGTCTAGGACACGTAGTCTTAATAAATCTTCAAGAGTTTGAATAGTCCTTTCTCGATTGTCCGTCTGCTTGAGGATGGTATGCCAATCTAAATCAGAAACTGCGCTCTATAGCTTTTTGCAAGCTAACCCAAAATCTTGAAGTGAATCTTGGGTCACGATCCAAACTATGGATACAGTGCATGCCATGCAACCTCACAATCTCATTCACGCATATACTAGCAAGACGCTCAAGGGAATAAGTCTCCCGATCGGCAAGAAATGAGCGCATTTTGGTTAATCTATCAACAATAACCCAAATAGCATTGATGCCTTGAGAAACCGTAGGAAGACCCGTAACGAAATCCATGGTAATGTGTTCCCACTTCCATTTCGGAATCTCAAGTGGTTGCAACGGACCCTTAGGTACTAGATGCTCCGCTTTTACACGCTGACAAGTTAAACACATCGAGATAAACTTTGCAATCTCTCTTTCATATTGTTCCACCAAAATGTATGTCAAGATCACGATACATTTTAGTACTTCCAGATGGATTGCAAATGGTGTATTGTGTGCCTCCATCATAATCTTGTACTTCAAATCGAGTCGTTAGGAACACAAAGTCTAGAGTGGACTCAAGTATTCCTTCTTCATCAATTCTCGCTCCTAATAGCTCCTTCTTGTACTTTCTTCTTCATACGATCACCTCCGCCCGCTGGCTCGAGCAACCTTAACTTTTTTATTAAAGTCGGCTCTACGCGTATACTTGACATCATCGCACTCGCTCCTCAAGATATGATCTTCTACTCAACGCGTCACCACCACGCTTCGCTTTTCCGTGATGGTATTGAATAGTGTGGTCGTAGTCTTTCAATAGCTCGAGCCAACGTCACCGCCAGATGTTGAGTTCTTTTTTGAGTGAAGAAATATTTAAGGCTTTTATGGTCCAATATATCTCCACTTTCTCCCCATATAGATAGTGCCTCCATATCTTTAGCGCTGAAACGATCACCGCTAACTCTAGATCATGAGTAGGATAATTCCTCTCATACTCTTTAAGTTGTCGCGAGGCATAAAGCTATGACTTTCCCACGCTGCATGAGAACACATCCTAACCCTTTGCTCAAGCATCATCAGAGATAACAAATCCATCCAAACCAGATGGTATTGTTAGAATAAAATGCCAAATAAGTCTCCTCTTAAGCTCTTGAAACTCTTCTCGCATTCTTCGCCCAAACGAATTTTGTATCCTTCCGAGTTAGTCGAAGTTAATGGAGTAGCGATTCGAGAAAACCCTTCCACGAATCTCCGATAATAACCAAATTAAGCCCAAAAAGCTACGTGATTTCCACCGACTTCTGCTGTTCTAACTTTGTATTGCTTCAATCTTCACGGATCAACAGATACTCCATGTTTCGACACCACGCGCCCAAGGAATGCTACTTCCTCAAGCCGTAACTCGCATTTCTTCAATTTGGCATATAGTTTGTTTTCACGGGCCTTTGAGTACCAAATTTCAAATGGTGCTCATGATCTTCACGACTTTTGGAATATATAAGGATGTCATCAATAAAGACAACAACAAATCGATCCAAATATTCCTCAATACTCGGCTCATCATATCCATGAAAGTCAGCAGGAGCATTAGTCAATCCGAAAGACATGACTAAGAATTCATAATGCCCGCATCGAAGTTCTAAAGGCGCCTTTGAATATCCTCGCCTAAATCTTCACCGATGATATCCGTAATCGAAGATCGATTTTTGAAAAGAATTGTGCCTCTTGCAATCGGTCAAACAAGTCATCAATACGAGGTAGAGGATACCTATTCTTGATGGTGACATGGTTCAATTCCGATAGTCAATACAAAAGTCGCATACTCCCGCTCTTTCTTCTTTACAAATAAAACAGAGCACCCCAAGGAGATGTACTAGACGAATGAAACCGATGTCCAACAATTCCTCGTAGTTGACCTTTAACTCCCAAGTTCAATAGGAGCCATTCGATATGGGTTTTAGAAATGGGCTTTGTACCAAAGTTCAAGATCAATAAAGAATTCAACTTCACGCTCGGGGTAGACCGGAAGTTCTTCGAAATACGCCAGAAAGTCAATAACAACAGAATATTATTCAAATTTGACGTGTCTTTATTCAAATCCATAACATGGGCTAAGAAAGCTTGACATCCGCTTTTCAATAAACGAATAGCTTTATGATTAGATATGACAAAGGATTGATTTTAATGGTTTAGTTGCTTTGAATTCGCATAACAAAGTCAAGTTAGAATATGAAAACTAACAACCTTACGAAAACAATCAATTTTGGCATGATGAGTAGTTAACCAATCAATCCCTAAAATCACATCAAAAGCAAGTATCTTTAAAGAGATAAGGTCAATGTAAGGTGATGGTGCCAACTTGAATCAAACAAGATTTATAAACAATGGATGTGATGAAAGTTTCTCCTAACGGAGTTTCCACAGATAGGTCAAAGTCTAATTTCTCCTGAGTCAAGTTTAAACGCTGAGCACTGCGCAGCAGAGAGATAAATGAATGGGTAGCACCGTGATCAAGTAAGGTATAAACTTCGCAAGAATTTATAAATAGCTTACCCGTGATCACCTCGCTTGGTTCCTCGATTATGACCAAACAACAAAACGCTTCTTCCTAATCGCTGACTTTGACTTTTCTCGGATGTTTTTTGAGTCACCGTCCCTCATCGAACTAGGTTTCGCTATCAGATAATCTCGAGCGATATGTCCTTCCTTTCCACAATTATAGCATACCTTGAATCGTTGTAGGCGCTTTGACCGATATGTCCTCTTTTTCCGCATTTATAAAGATACGACCGGTGGTCGTTTCCTCCCTTAGAACCAGCTGTCACGCCGCAAGACCGCTGCCTTTCACATGGTCGCTGTTAAATCTCCTTTTAAAAATCTCCTCCCGACTCGCTTTCTCTATTTTCACGGCCATGATTACCACCAGAGTGGTTACCATTTTTGTCCGTCTCTGCTTTTTTCTCCGCCGGTTATCATTATTTTGCTGATCGCTATCTCCGTACGATCCTCGTTATGGTCCCTCAACGACCGTATAAGTATCTCGCTTCTAATAATTGAGCCTCATTTTACAACATCCTAATAGAGAGAAAATTTATGAGAAATGAGATATTGACGTATGCCGGTTTCAAACCTCTAAGAAACATCCGCGCCATACGCTCCTCATTCTCCACCAAATGAGGTGCAAACCTCGATAACTCGCAAACTTTGCCTCGTCATCGAGACACCGCCATGTTGTTTTGTTCTAATCTAATAAACTCCACTTCCTTCATACGACGTAACACTTTCGTGAAAGTATTTGTCATTAAATAGTTTCAAACGCTCCCAAGACATGCCGAAAAGGGCCGATGGGTACGCCTTCACGCATCTCCCACCAAGAGTCCGCCTCGCCATCCACTTTAACATAAAGGTGGCGAATGGAACCTTCTGTTCTCCTCCGCGCATCCCAAGACATCGAATATCTTGGTAATTTGTTTGACCCATGTTTCCGCCATGATCGGATCTCGCTTTCCTTAAATTCGTGGTCCCAACTTCGAATCGCTTGGCTATGACAACCCGTGAATTGCTATCATTTCTCCTCAGATTTTGAACACGAAGTCTCCTCGCCTCGATTTTGCATGAACCGCAAAAAGCTTCTAAACATCCCCTCGCTCATCATCTCGCCAATGGTTGTTTGTTCACAGAGGAACATTGCCACTGCTGCACGCTTCTCCTCGCTGGTGAGTACAAAGCGCCTCCACTCGGCCTCATTTCCATTGTTAATATTCTCACGACATTCTCAAATACCGCCATAAAACAAGGGTTAATTAAGGAAATCAATATATCACATAATATCCCTATATAATCGACCAACTAACAAATAAGCTTAGTAGGACACACTAGCGAAGGATTTACTCGCCTCCCTCCTAGTTCTATTCCCCGATCTCCGCCAGAGATCATATCCCTAAGCTCGATACCAACCGCGACGCCCAAAATAGGTATACATCACCCATTCTCGAGTTGTCAATACATGGTACAAAACAACTACAACTTTATTATTACAACAAGAAAACTGTGAGTTTGAATACAAATATTATCTTCTAGACAATATCTATACTCAAATAAATCCTCATCACATTTATTGATACATTATTTTACAAAATGGTGAGGACTACTAAACAATTCTTTCTAAAACCTTCATTCCATACCCCGACTGCATTTCGCTATATTCTCGCCTCCCGAGAAGAAAAAAAATGGAACAAAAAGGAAAAGGGTGAGCTCAACTAGCCCAAGAAAGAATATTATGACTAAGATAATATACAACAAATTATCATTAGTCTTCAACAGGAAAAATCTAATAGAATACAATAGACAACAAATTTTAAATCAATATTCGCAATGAAATAATAATTCATTAGAAGAGTTAAGTAGAGAATGCAAACTACTATCTTCTATGTATGAATTTAAAAGTTCATCGCTCATCTTTTATCCCCGTAACATCAATCAATATACATCCGAATCAAATATTCATCTTTGCACTACAGCCAAAGATATTCATCACTTGGTCATGTTCATCTAAACACTGCTCATCTTTGCACTACGGCCAAAGATATTCTTCAAAATCATTCATCTTTGCACTACAGCCAAAGATATTCAATAATATCATCATTTAAGACCGAGGATGATGAAAAATATTTTAAAGAAACGAATCCAAAGGAAACAAAATGACAAGGATTAAGGATTAAGGATTCGTACTTTGTTTTATCCATGTTCAAAAATACCTCAAAAATAATCATAGTGGTGTAAAATTCAAGAATGATCAAAACATGGATACAATCAAAGCTAGTATCCGTAATAGATATTTTGGACAAAAAGAAGAAATTTTATTTTTCAATGAATATTTATCGTGAATAAAGTCGATACGTGAATAAGAACTCCGACACCAAAAGATAGAAATTTCCCAAAAAACATCTTCACGCTTCATAATAGTACTCGTGAATAAGAATCGTGAATAGTAACTCATGAATAGTAACTCGTGAATAGTAACTCATGAATAGTAACCCCGACATGAAAAAGTTCCAAATTTGATAAAAAGTTTCAACCAATATTTCAAAGATAATGATATTGAAGAAATAATATCATTTGAGAAAAAATAACATCCCTTACCTCGAAAGATTAAGATTTCTAAATTTGAATACCGGATATAAAGCTATCAAGGAAACTTGCAATCCGCCTAACAATACTCAAAGTATACTCAAAATACTCACAAGAATACGCCGATAATATAGAGAGAAAAACTCAGCTTCTGTGTGATTTTCAATTCTAACCTAAGCACCCTATTTATAGAAAATGCTTAGAACACCAAAGCGTAAAAATTTAATATAATATTATTATATATAATAAAATTTCCTACGCCAACCTTCAAAGAACTGAATTCAGCTCATTCAACCCATACATGTGAGTAACACACTTAAATGAAAAAAACGTTTTTCTAATTTTAAATATTTTAAACTTCCAAAAATCAATTATTTTAACTTCTAACTTCAATAATTCATAATAAATAGCCCTTTCATCAAAAAATTCAAATCACGTGAGTTTTTATAGGAAATTCAATTCTCTACAACTTTGCGTAAGAAAGTTTTTCCAAATTCCAAATAAAATTGACCAAATCCACAAACGGGCGCGATTACAAAAGTATAATCAAATTTCACCAATAAATGGGGTCCACCAACATGTTTAACATGTTTTAAACATTTATTGCAACAAAAATACTCTTCCTCCTCAGATACTCATATATCCCACATTCATTGTAAAAATATCACCATTATTATATTATTAAAATATAATAATATATTTAAATGAATTATTTTATCGTAAAAGATAAAATTTCAATTTTCAACAATTGTCACATTAAAATTTTCTCCATCTATATCCACATAAAATCAATATTTTCCTCATCATATAAATCAATAATTAATTATTCACAAATAATATTACGTAATCACAATATCGACAACCAAAAGCGCTTCCTGTGAAAGAGGGGCTTTCAATAAGAATTTCTCTCATCTCAAGCAATTAGGTGACCAAACCTCTCCTTATGTAACTTTCTAGACATTGCCAATAATGTTATCTAATAATATTATTCAGATAATATGAATTATTGCTTCGATAATGAAAAATATCGTAAATGACAATTATCAAACAACAAAGAATATAAAATATCAACGCAAAGAATTATTAAATCAATAAAATAAAATAATAATAAAGAATTATCGTAACCATTATCGAGTAGTGCCTTCACGTAAGAATCAATAATTGGTGCAATACCGCAAAGCACCGTGTTTTAACCAATTTAGTATTTTAACAAGATAATCTGGTAATAACTACGCCACTATTTTTTAAACAACTTATATTTGTCGCTTTCTTCATCCAATCGCTTTCACATGGGGCCCACACATGGTCAATACCGTCGCATTTAATATTCCCTCGACAAGCATTTAATATTCCACGACCAAACGAATATTCTCCCACAACAATGAATATTTTATAACCACTTGCTTATTTTGAAATATTTATGATTTTACCCCTAACTATCCACATTAATCAAATCAACCCTACTATTTCAAAATAATAAATAGAAAAATTAAATTTCATTAATAATAAGTTTAAAGGGAGGCCCAACTAGTAAGAAGAAGAAGCGAAGCTACCTTACCAAGACTACACAAAAGTAAGACTTCTTCTCCATTATCTTCTATCTCTACCATGATAGGTTGATAAGAAAAGATGGATTAAGAAACATAAATGATAAGAAGCAAAGAAGAATGTGTAAGTCATGAACTTAAGCCACATAAGTTAAGTAATAAGTCATTTAAACATATAAAAGTTATAAACTTATTATAAGTTAACCTTGAATGTTAAGTATGAAAATATGAATTTGTAATGAGTTTGTTAAGAGAAGTAATAAGGATGTAAAAGAACTTGTATGATCCTATGAACCATAAGTAAAGTTATATGTTAAGAACATATAAAGAATGATGATTAAGAAACTTTAATTGTCATAAGTCATGAACAATAAAATCTTAAGTAGTTTATAATTTGACAAGTTATAAGCTCATGAAGAATAAGTCCAAAATAAAACAATGATTATAAGTTGTTGTAATAAGTAGGTTGAGATGTTCACATGATGAATGGAAGTCATTTGTAATGTTGAACAAATCAAAAGAATGAAGATTTGCCGGAAATTACACGGTTGGACGATAATCGTCGAATTCGTAAAATTCTCGGAATAGAAGTCAAATTTTGTGTTTGAACTAGGAACCATTGTTTTCCAATGGAGACAAGTCATATTTGGCATTCAAGAGTTGCAGACTCGAAAATGACCGGATTCCGACTTAGAACGAAGAAACGAGCGTTGAACGTTCACGAACGTTTATTAATTTCCTTAAAAATGAACCAATAGGTGAATTTTAAGCAAACGAAGTCAAATAGATAAAATTCTTGCATGAACATGTAGATTACCTAATTTGTGAACCGTAGGCTTTTGAACAAGCCAATTCGGACTTATAACGAAGAAGTTATGTGTCCGGAAGTTCTAAAATTCACAAACCGAAATTGTTTTACGGTGCACAGAGTTGGCAGCCAGTTTACCAACCCTAGTAAATGACTCAGCCATGAATGTGTAGAATGTTGTTCGAGTACACCTGCAAGAGTTTTCTTGCAGTACGAACCATAATCTGAATATGTGGCGCCAAGCGGTGCCGTATCTGATACAAAAATCTTACGGAGAGTGGCTCATGTCATGCCCATTAAGTAAGGACTCGTGTAAGCGATGCTAAGTCAGGATAGTGATATTAGCTCAGCCACAGTGAAATGCGAGATGTAAAAATAAATACAATTTGGCCCATGCACCAGCTTCGAAACAAGAATGGTAATGAAGGTTTCTAAGTACAAAGAAAGGAAAGCTAATTGATTTAAAAGTAAACACAACTTAGGGAATGTAATGCAACATTGTTTAAACTTTGTTAAACCTTAAGGATGTTGTATAAAGGTTGAGATAACCTAGTCGAATATAAATGCAAGGATAATGATAAATCGGAATGAATAGTAACTGAATCTAATAACACAATTAGATTGAAATGAAGGGTATGATATAGTCATATATATACTTGATTATATGTGACCTAATGTAAGGCATTATGTGATCATTTATTGTAGAGACTTGAACGACTTGAACATAAAGTTAATATACCGTAGTAGACGCTAAAGGCAAGTATTCTAACTCTTATCTCAGTTCAATCTGAACAAGTTTTTGAAGTTCATGTATTCTTTCGCATGAATTGAGGTATGTTGAAGTTAAAGCCAATTCCTTTGGCTAGACTTGATATATTGATAATCTATTCATGTATTATCAAATGTTGTTATCTTTTGTCAACTACTTGATATAGTTTTCAAAAGAACACTGAAATGTTAAACAAATGTTTTGTCGGTAAAAACGCGTGCACGTGAGGTTGCCAAATGCTTAAACGCGATGCATACATTTAATGGATATAGTGTTGATCAACATAGAGTACAATAGGCTGATCACCTAGAAGTGCTCTTAAGTGACATCGGGCTTACGAACTTGCTTCCGGGTTGTCCTTTTCCAATAATGAATGAATACTCGAGGTCTCTGACCGGAGTGAATATTTTACTAAATATTGTTATTATTGTAAAACATTTTGAAAGAAAGATGAAGTGCTATTTTGAATTATCAATAGTACTTCATAACTATTATTCAGTTATTGAAGATATATGATTCGTATGTTCCAAGCATGTTGTTATTAAATTGTTATACTTGCTGAGCTAGTTATGCTCACTCTTGCTTGAACCATATGAATGCAGCTAAGACTGAACGTCCCGAAGGATCGAAAAAGGATAAGGGAAAAGCTAAGGTAGAATTCTAAGCTGTCTTGTAATAGTATAGGTCTATTGTTGTATTGTAACTGATATTATGACAAAGAACCTTTGTAATGGGTATAGAACCTGGGAAATGTAAATATTACTTTAAATATATAAAAGTTTTGTTCGTTCTTTGAGACTTTTCAATTGAATGAATATATGAATGTCTGAAGATAGCACCATCTCATCGGGTTGGAAGATACCCGAATTTGGGGCGCTTACATTATCGCTTTAACATCATTGAAAGGCTAACGATAATTTATTCTTCATTATCTTAGTCATAATATTTCTTATCTAGCTAGTTGAGCTCACCCTTTTTCTTTCATTGTTCTCTTCGTGAAATGAGAATATAGTCGACTAGTCGAGAACTGATTTGATGGTCCAGATGTTTGCATTAGTAGTCCTCACTATTCAGTGAAATAGTGTGATAATGCATATAATAAGGACTCCATTTAAGTTTGAATACTGTCTAGAAGACAATATTCGTGTAAAACTCTAAGCTACGCTGTTGTCGTATTGTATAAAAGAAGTTTGTATTTGATTTATGTACCATGTATTTGGCGACTCAGAATGAGTGATGTATACCTATTTTTGGGGCGTCACATTTGGTATCAAAGCCATAGAAAAGATCCCCGAGCCTTTATCCGGTGACTTCCAAGTCTTGGGATGCACCGAAGCCAAACTTTCCATAGGGGACACCGTGAGTAACGGTGGCAAGTTGATAGGTATCATTGTGAGGTGCTATCCAAGTCCTGGAAGCGGGTCACAGTTGGTATCAAAGCTTAGGGATATGATCCCTGGCTGAGATGTGAGACAAGAACTAGGAGGGGAGAGACGAGGAAGTCCTTCGCTAGAATGACCTACCTAAGTTTATTTGGTATTTAATTAGTCGGTAAGAGTATAAAGAAAATATATGATATGTCAATTAACCTTTGTTTTGAAAATATATTATAGAATGATATCTGAAATATAGGAGATGAAAAATGGAAAAATCATGATACAAAGGAAAAAACTGGGAAGGTACAATCCGAAAAAAGAGAGCAAGGTATTCTCATCTCTTCGGCATACCAGGTACATAAATTTCGAGGGAGAAATTTCATAAGGAGGGGAGATTGTGAGATCCCAAAATTTATGAAATGAAAGTAGTCAATTTTCCTATAATTATTATTCTATTTATTAAATGGTTAAATTGATAAAAGGTTAAAGTTAAGGGTGATATGTGAAAAAAATTCAAAGTAATAAAGTTGTCATAAAATAATAAATTGGTAAAAGTGCGATGTAATCATAACATTGGTTGCATAGTTAGCACCGTTATCGTATTGATTCTTGATGCTTCGTGAAATCATCTCGTTGTTATACTCGATCATTCCTGTGAAAGAGGAGGCTTTTCCGATAAGGATTTCTTCCTATCTCGCGCATTTAGTGATTAAACCTCCTCGATGTAATTTTCGTAATATTTTATATTATTAAATCAATAATTGAGGCAGCATAACTTATTCATAATTATTAATTTAATAATAATAAATATTATGCAGAAAGTTACATCGAGATAGGTTTGGTCAATAATTACAGCGAAAGATATTATTATCAGAAGCCCCTTATCGAGGAAATAATTGAGTATAACCGGAAGAAGTGATCCGATAAATTCTTCGAAGCATCAATAATCAAAGATAATGTATAATACCACGTAATATACTATGCAACTAATGCAGCATTTATGACCATAGTTTTATCATCAAGTAGTTCAACAGTTTAACGATAAAACTTTCACCGTTAATTTTATAAAACGATATTTATGTCGTTTTCTAACTACGACAATACTTTCGTTGTGGGGTCCACCAAAGATTATGCCGTCGTACGAATATTCCCTATTAAAACAAATATTCTCCGACACAACGAATATTTAATATCAACTTGCTTACTTTGTAAAATTTTCACATGTCACCCTTAACTTTAACCCTTTCTCAATTTAACCATTTACTAAATAGAATAGTAATTATAAAAATTGAATACTTTCATTTCGTAAAAATTTAACCCTTTCTTTTCGGATTGTACCTTCCCAGTTATTTCCTCTGTATCATGATTTTCCCCATTGCTCATATCCTCGTATTTCAGATATCATTCTAGAATATATCTTCAAAACAAAGGTTAATTGACATATCACAATTTGTCAGCTTATCAAGTAAACAATTCAGATTAGGTAAGTCACACACTAGAGAAGTATATTACTCGTCTCTCCCCTCCTAGTTCTAGACTCATATCTCCTCCAGTGACCATATCCCTAAGCTTTGATACCATTTGTGACGCCCCCAAAATAGGTCCACACGACCCATTCTGAGTCGCCAGATATCACACTATAGAAATCAAATACAAACTTCATTTACACAATTGTTGAACTGTCGTGTAGAGTACAACAACACATAAGTTATGAGTTTTTATACAAATATATGTAACTCTCATGGTGCATGGGAGGCCATGCATCTAAGTAATGATAGATATCATATGACTCAAGAATTATCATTGGTTGACCCAATAGTCCCCAAAGAAAAACGAGCAGATTACTATCATGTTCTTTCCAATGGTAAGTCTTCTCTTGACATATAAATATATCCATTGTCTCCAATTGAGAATTATACTTCAACCAAACTCCAAGATTATATAGGTAGTGCTCGTAGATATATTCAGCAAGTGGATGTGCATAACCCTGTCTTATGAAAACACGAAGTCGTATGTCATTAGACATCTCGTATGATAGTTGAAAAACACCCTTCTAAAGTTGAGTTCGCCTCACCCTATTTGATTCACCAAATATAACTATTAAATGTCGTATAAAAATACAACACACTTATCTAAAGTTCTCAATAAAATTATTTCATACTGTTTAAGGAGAACCTCAACAGCTATAGACCACCGTTCTAATCCCCACATTACCTACCGACTACCCGACTACATTCTTATTACCTGAAAGGAATTGTGAAGCAAAAGGGTGAGCACAACTAGCCCAGTAAAGAATATCATGACTAAAGATAATTAAATTATCAATAGCCTTTATCAAGAATAAATCGAGATTTAGAAACATATGGTAGATGATAAAACTTTTCAACCATAGTTGCAGCGGAATGAGCAATCCATTAGAAGAGTCAAATAGACCATAAAGTCTAATATCTTCTCCATGTTAAAAGTCCACCAATAATATTTTATCCTTGTAACATCAATCAATAATTCTTGTCCACAATCATGTGAATAACTCATAATCATAATTGTGGTTCTAAATTCCTCTTCGCACCTAGGACGAAGATAATTTTCATCACCCGTCTTTACCTAAAATATCAAAGATCATGGTTATACCAAATCACAATTCATGTTCATAATCATACTAATAAATTCATCTTTGCACTACGGCCAAAGATATTCATTAACAGCTCATCTTTGCACTACAGACCAAAGACATGCAACTGTATTTTAGAAGAGTCAAGTAGAGCATGATATCTACTATCCTCTACGAATTAAAAGTTTATTATCAATATTTTATCGCTGAGACTCATCTTAATAAATAATCCACATCACCGAATTATCCATGCACTACAAGCCAAGGATATTCATTAATATCATGACCATAAATTATCCATGCACTATGGGCCAAGGATAATCGCGTTTTCATCGACGGTCATGATTACGCCATAAAATAATTCATCTTTGCACCCTTGACCGAATAGAACCCATGGTCATGATTATACCAAAAACTGTCCATCAATGCACTATGGGCCAATGAGGACTTTTACCACATCATTTGCAACATTACAGTCATGATTATTTGGTATTTAATTGGTTAGTCAGAGTGTAGGGATAATATGTTTCATGTCAATTAACCATTATTTTGTGGCAGTATTTGAAAATGGCATCCGAGAATGTTGAGAACATCAATGGAGCACAGGAGACCGTTGAGTCTCTATAGATCAATAACCACGACAATGTGCATCAGGAAGGCGACAATCCTCATGCAAACAACAACACTGACCAAATGATGAATGATGGAATGTTCCGAGGCTTCATACAATTCATGCAACATCAAAGTAGAGCGGCTCTCATCCAAAATACGTGTGGAAATAAAGGCAACTCTCGGATGGTCACCGCCAAACAGCTTCGAGGAGCCGGGACCACCGGAGTTTATTGGAAAGCCAAAACCACTTAAGGCGGAAGCATGGATAAAGCAGATAACCAAGATATTTGATGTCTTGGGATGCTCCGAGGAACAAAAGGTTCCCTTCGCCGCCTTTATGTTGTGTGAAGAGGCAGACATTAGTGGGAATCAGAAAAGCACTCTACTGGACGCGACTCAAGATGTCTTGGGGAGAAGTTCCAAGAGTCGTTCAACGACAAGTACTTTCCCGAAAGTATTCGTCACATGAAGGAGGTGGAGTTTATCAAGTTGGAACAAAACAATATGACCATGTCGCAATACGAGGCTAAATTTACGGAGTTATCCCGGTTTGCATCCCATTTGGTTGATAATGAGGAGTGAATGACCCGAATATTTTTAAGAGGTTTGAAACCAGAGATACGACAATATCTTATTTCTCATAAACTATGTTTGTATTCAGATGTTGTAAATAGGGCTCAGTTATTGGAGCGCGATAACGAGTCAATGCAACCAAGAGAAAGCAGCTGGCAGAATGAAAATACCAGTGGTAACAGACATCGAAGCGGTGACAACAAACGTAGAGGGAATCAACATGCCAGAAATGGTAACCACTTCGATGGTAATCATAGCCAAGATAATAAAAATGGACATTTCAAGAAATGAAGATTCAACAATGATGGAAAGACGTCAGCACCCGCACCCGTTGTTAAAGAAGGAGAACGACCACCTATCATATGCTTCAAATGCGGAGGGGAGGGACACATCAGTCCAAACTGCGCGATGCCATCCAAAGCATGTTATAATTATGGAAGAGAAGGTCACTTAGCTCAATTTTGTCGTTCACCGAAGACAAATTCAGCTAGGATAGAGGCACCAAAGGCCATCCCAGAAAAGTCAAAGCCGGTGGTGCAAGGGAGAGCGTTTGTTGTGACCTCCAATAAAGCAAGGAACCCGAACGAGGTTATCACGGGTAAGCTTATCATAAACTCTAGTGAAGTCTATACCTTATTTGATACCAGTTCTACCCATTCCGTTATTTCTCTTACTTTCGCTCAACGTTTAAATTTGACTCCGGAGAAATTAGACTTTGACATATCAGTTGAAACTCCATTAAGAGAAAACTTCATTACATCCATTGTTTATAAGTCTTGTTTGATTCAAATCGGTAACCGCACGTTACCTGTCGATCTTATCTCCTTAAAAATACTTGCATTTGACGTGATTCTAGGGATTGATTGGTTAACTACTCATCATGCTAAAATTGATTATTTTTGTAAGGTTGTTAGCTTTCATATTCCTAATAAACCTATTATGAAAATTCAAGTGACCAAACCATTAAAATCAATCACGGTCATCTCAAGCCATAAAGCTATTCGTTTATTGAAAAACAAATGTCAAGCTTTCATAGCTCATGTCACGGATTTAAACAAAAATACGTCAGATTTGAAGGATATTTCTATTGTTAATAAATTTCCCGACGTATTCCTCAAGAACTTTCCGCCCCTACCCCAGAAGCGTGAAGTTGAATTTTGTATCGACCTTGAACCTGGTACAAAACCCATTTCAAAAGCCCCATATCGAATGGCTCCTATTGAACTTCAGGAGTTAGACACAATTGCAGGAATTGTTCGACATTGGTTTCATTCGGCCCCAAGTCGTCTCCTTGGGGTGCTCCTATTCTATTCGTGAAGAAGAAAGATGGGAGTATGCGACTTTCAGATTGATTATCGGAGTTGAATCATGTCACCATCAAAAATAGGTACCTATTACCACGTATTGATGACTTTGTTTGATCGATTTAAGGAGCACAATTTTTTTAAAGATCGATCTTAGCTCGATATCATCACCGAAGGTTAAAATCAAGATATTCCAAAGATCGCCTTCGAACTCCTATGACGGGCATTATGAATTCTTAGTCATATCTTTGGATTGACTAATGCTCCTGCTGGCTTCATGGATATGATGAACCGAGTATTCAAGGAATATTTGGATCATTTTGTGGTCGTCCTTATTGATGACATCCTCATATATTCCAAAAGCCGTGAAGATCATGAGCAACACTTGAGGCTGATACTCTAAAAGCTTCGTGAAAACAAGCTATATGCCAAGTTAAAGAAATGCGAGTTCTGGCTTGAGAAAGTTGCATTCCTTGGGCACGTGATATCAAGTCATGGAATATCTGTTGACCCAGCAAAGATTGAAGCTATTCAAAGCTAGGAGCAACCTAAATCAGTGACCAAAGTACGTAGCTTTCTCGGATTAGCTGGTTATTATCGGAGATTCGTGGAAGGATTTTCTCGAATCGCTACTCCATTAACTCAGCTGACTCGAAAAGATACAAAGTTCGTTTGGAGTGAGGAATGTAAGAAGAGTTTTCAAGAACTCAAGAGGAGACTCATTTCACCACCTGTTCTGATAATACCATCTGGCTCGGAGGGATTTCTCATCTACAGTGATGCTTCAGGCAAAGGGTTAGGATGTGTTCTCATGCAATATGGGAAAGTCATAGCCTATGCCTCATGACAACTCAAAGAATATGAGAGGAATTATCCTACTCATGATCTAAAGTTGGCAGCTGTCGTTTTTGCGCTTAAGATTTGGAGGCATTACCTGTATGGAGAGAAGGTGGAGATCTACATGGATCATAAAAGCCTCAAATATTTCTTCACCCAAAAGGAACTCAAAATGCGACATCGACTTGGCTTGAACTATTGAAAGATTATGATCATACCATCCAATACCATCTTGGAAAAGCGAACGTGGTAGCTGACGCACTAAGTAAGAAAGATCATATCACGGCACGAGTGTAATATTATCAACGCAGAGCCCCATTTTGTATGACTTGCAAAGGATGGAGTTAGAGATAAAGACTCAAGGACCCACATGATGATGGCAAACATACAAGTAGAACCGATTTTAATCGATAAGTTAAAAAAAAGTGCTTTCCAAGCTTATAGACACTGGAGCTAATGCGTATGAAGAAGAAAGTGCAAGAAGGTGCTATCTCAGAAAGCAAGAATCGATGAAGAAGGAATACTTGAGTCAACTCCACCTTTTCTTCTGTTCCTAACGACCACGATTTAAAGTACAAAATCATGATGGAGGCACACAACACACCGCTTTGCAATCCATCTCGGGAGTACCAAAATGTATCGTGATCTTCGACATACATTTTGGTGGAGCAATATGAAGAGAGAGATAGCGAGTTTATCTCAAGGTGTTTAACTTGTCAACGAAGTCAAAGCGAGACATCAAGTACCAAAAGGTCCATTGCAACCACTTGAAATTCCATAATGGAATTGGGAGCACATTACTATGGATTTCATTCTCGGTCTTCCCAAGGTTTCTCAAGGCGTAGATGCAATTTGGGTCATTGTTGATAGATTGACCAAGTCTGCTCATTTCTTACCAATACGAGAAACTTATACACTTGAACGCTTTGCTACTATGTACATAAACGAGATTGTAAGACTGCATGGTATGCCAATATCCATAGTTTCGATCGAGACCCAAGATTCACTTCAAGATTTTGGGTTAGTTTGCAAAAAGCTATGGGCACGGATTTACGTTTTAGCTTCTAAGAGATATCATCCTCGGGGAGACGGGCAAATGGAGAGGACTATTCAAACTCTTGAAGATTTATTAAGACTCTGTGTCCTTGACTTCAAAGGAAGTTGGGACAAGTTCTTACCATTGGTGGAGTTTTCTTACAATAACAATTATCAAGCAAGTATTGGCATGGCTCCATTTGAGGCGTTGTATGGAAGAAAATGTCGATTCTCCAGTATGCTGGGATGAGGTGGGTGAAGAAACGTTGTTGGGAGAAGAGTTGGTACGTATGACTACGGAAAAGATTCAAATGATCCGACAACGTATAAAAACCTCACAAGATCGACAAAAGAGTTATGTTGTTCTTCTTCGAAAGGACATAGAATTCGATATTGGAGATCATGTGTTGTTACGTGTTGCTCCATGGAAAGGAGTTACAAGATTTGGAAAGAGAGGAAAGCTCAATCCTCGATTCATTGGCCCATTTTAATCCTCGATCGAGTAGGAATCGTGGCTATATAGACTCTTTCTTCATCAAGTATGTCTCCGTGTTCATAACGTTTTTCACATATCCATGTTACGTAAATATGTGAAAGACCCGAACCACATTATTGAGATAGAACCGGACGAAATAGAGGAAGATTTAACGTATGAAGAGGTTCCTGTTAAAATCTTGGATAAGAAGGAACATATTCTACGCTCCAAGGTTATACCTCAAGTCAAAGTTTTGTGCAGAAACCACGATGTTGAGAAAATGACCTGGGAGTTAGAATCTGAGATGAAATCAAGATATCCTTACCTCTTCGACATACCAGGTATACACCCTAATTTTGAGGACGAAATTTCATAAGAAGGGGAGGTTGTAAGACCCCAACTTTTTGAATAAAGATTAAATCTTCTCGAAATATATTATGGTGTGGATTTGATATAATGTTATAGTTGTGGGTAATATTTATAAATTTTGCAAAGTACGCAAGTTGTTATATAATATTCGATTGGTCGGGGAATATTCATTTTAACAGGGAATATTCGTACAATGGCATAATCATTGGTGGACCCCCACAACGGAATTATTGTCGAATTGAGAAAACGACAAAAATAATTTATGAAAATAATGGCGGAAGTTTTACCGTTAACTGTTGAACTACACAAAGAGTAAAAGTAAAAGTACGAAGAATACTGGCGTGGTTGCATAGTAGCACACGGTATTAATTATTGATGCTTACGTGAGAAGTCACTCAGTTATACTCAATTATTGCTACAGTAATTGCTGCATCATATCTCTCATATTATTGATTCGATTATTATCATAGTATCATCTGCATAATATGTTATTTTATTAAATTAATAATTGAGACGACAAAGTTATTCATATTATTAAATTGAAATATTTATAATGTCTAAAAGTTCTGTCAAGGAGAGGTTTGGTCACCTAATTGAGCGTCAATAGGGAGAAATCCTTATTGGAAAGCCCCCTCTTTCTTGGGAACGACCTAGTTGATAAATATTGTGAATTATAATATTAATGATGAATATTATTAAAATTGAAGTTATGTTCGGAGTTGAATTTGGAGACGCGGACGTGATATTTGAGTCCGGAACGATAAAATTAGTAAAATAGTCTATAAACACAAAATTTTCCGAATTCACTATTTAGTCAAAAGTCAACAATTGACTTTTTTGGGAAAAGTCAAACTTCAAAATTTCAAAATTTATATTTTTGATAAAAATAGTTTCATTGTGTTGGAATTATTTGTGTTAGTGAAAATCGACAATTATTTCGATAATAATTGATGTTTGGAGTTTATATTGACCAATCGGGTATTTAACCGGATAAATGAGCAATTGATTGCTATTATTTCACACGATTATAACTATTTGTTCACATGTGTATACTATTGTTTCACATTCTTGTTACTATTAGGGGAGTTGGTGTAAGATTGATAATACTTGCCTAACTAAGTTAAAAATGGAGGTATAGATGGAGGTACTATACTGTAATTCGTATTTTCACAAGTCTAGAACTATTGATTCACATAATTTACTATTGAATCACATTATTTACTATTAGGGGAGGTGGTGCAAGTTTGATAATACTTCCATGACTAAATTAAAAATAAAGAAAAAGTTGGAGGTATTGTATTGTAATTTTTTGAGCCCCAAAACATACAATTATCGAAACTATATTTTTCTATAAATAGAAGCTTATTCTTCCTTCATTTCTCACCAATTCACAAAAGCTTTAGAGCGATTATTATAGAGAGAAATTATAGAAAGATGAAGAGAAATCTGCCACCTCACTATTCCAGTATCCAGTTTTTCTAAGGTAGGGAGTATTATTTTTTTCTTATCCATGAAGAGAACTTCTGTTATTCCATTCTTTATTATTCTCGTTGTAATAACTCAGATATACGGGCTACCAATTCTATACTTGGTGAAATTCTTCATTGTTCCATTCTTTATCATTGTGTTGGAACATCCTCGTGCATCGCTTTCTACATCCGACTTCGTTCCGTCTTTATTATTACTCGTAGAATATCTTGTCTCATGCGCTTTTATCTTTAACTGATTCCGCTTCTTTATTATTCTCGTTGGAATATCGTATTCATGCATTTTATCTTTGGACTTAGTTTCGTCTTTATTATTCTATTGGAATATCCTGTCTATGCGTTTTACGCCGGACCTAATTCTGTCTTTATTATTTTGTTAGAATATCCTGTTTGTACATTTTACGCCGGACCTGATTCCGTTATTTATTATTCTGTTTTTATAACCTGCATGTGCGGTCTATCGCATGCCTGGTGATTTCTTTTGTTATTCCATTCCTTATTATACTCAGTTGATTAAAGTTTTGACTTCTATACTCCATGAAATTAGTGGAATATCCTTGATATTTGTGTTTCATCCAGTATCTTTTCATGGAAATATTCTTCGAGCATTCTTGAATTTTACTCTACAAAAAGCGTAATCATCTTTGACAATTTGGACGTTATTAGTTCTGGATAAAATAATTGTTGAACTTGTTTTATTGAATTCTTATATCATTGTCATCATCCTCATGTTTATATTTTGTTGAAAGTCATCTCATGGCCTATAGTGCATAGATGGACTTGGTATGATTATGACACCGAAGGATTATTCGGTTGTAATCATGACCGTAATGTTACAAATGATGTGGTAAAAGTCCTCATTGGCCCGTAGTGCATTGATGGACTGTTGTTGGCATGATCATGGCCATTATTGAATACACAAATATTCTTGGCCCGTAGTGTATGGATAATTGTGGTCGTGATACTAAAGAATATCCTTGGCCGTAGTGCAGGGGTGATTCGATGATGTGGATTATTTATTAAGATGAGTCCCAGCGATAAAAGTGATGAAAAACCTTTTAAATCATAAAAGATAGTAGATTTTATTCTCTACTTGACTCTTTTAATGGATTTCTTGTTCCGCTGCAGTTAAACTTGATGGTTGTTATATTGTATCAGTTTAACACTGTTGAAGGCTAACGATAATATATTCTGCAATAATATTTCCTATTTGGCTAGTTGTGCTCACCATTTTACTTTTATTGTTCTCTTCAGGAAATGAGAACGTAGCAGGGACTAGTCGGGGAACGGAGTGACGGACCTGATGATAGCATTAGTAGTCCTCACTATTCAGTGAAATAGTGGAAAATAAATGTAATAATATTGAATTTGAGTTTGTATATTGTCTAGACAACAATATTTGTATTAAAACTCACAGCTTATGTTTTGTCGTACTTTACACGACAGTTATACAATTAAGTTGTATTTGTATTCTGTACCATGTATTTGATGACTCGGAATAGGTGATGTATACCTATTTTGGGGGCGTCACATTATCAATCTTGCACCATCTCCCCTAGTAGTACATGTATGTGACTCAATAGTACACACATGTGAACAAATAGTTATAAGCATGTGAATTAATAACAATTAATAACTAATTTATCCGATTAATTACCCGATTGGTCAATATAACCTCCAAACATCAATTATTATCGAAATAAATATCGATTTCCACCAACACTAATAATCCCAACACAATGGAACTATCAATTTCATCTTTAATCAACACGAACTTATTCATCATTAATATTATAACTCACAATATTTAACAACCAGGTCATTTCCAGGAAAGAGGGGCTTTCCGATAAGGATTTCTTCCTATTGACGCGCAATTAGGTGACCAAACCTCTCCTTGACAGAACTTTCTAGACATTGTCAATATTGTAAATAATAATATGAATAACTTTGTCGTCTCAATTATTGATTTAATAATAATAAATACTATGCAGATGATACTGTAACAATAATTGAATCAATAATATGACAGATATTATGCATCAATTACTGTAGCAATAATTGACTATAATTGAGTGACTTCTCACGTAAGCATCAATTGTGACACCCCTAAAATAGGTATACATCACCTATCTTGAGTCGCAAAATACACGCTACAGAATTTAAATACAAACTTCTTTTATGAAGTACGACAAAACGTAGCTGAGAGTTTCAACACGGATAATGTCTCGTAGAGAGTATCCAAACTCAAATTAAGTTATCATTACAATTATTATCACCCTATTTCACTGAATAGTAAGGACTATTAATGCAAACAGCTGGACCATCACTCCGTTCCCCGACTAGTCCCAGCTATATTCTCATTTCTTGAAGAGAACAATGAAAACAAAGGGTGAGCTCAACTAGCCCAGTAAGAAATATTATGACTAAGATAATGCAGAATAAATTATCGTTAGCCTTCAACAGTGTTAAACAGATAAAATATAATAAACATCAAGTTTAACTACAACGGAACAAGCAATCCATTAGAAGAGTTAAGTAGAGCATGATATCTACTATCTTCTATGATTTAGAAAGTTTATCATCAATTTTATTGCTGAGACTCAGCTTAATAAATAAACCACATCATCGAATCATCCCTGCACTACGATCCAAGGATATTCATGTAATCATCAATGGTCATGATTATACCGAATAATCACTAGTCATAATCATACCAACAACTGTCCATCAATGCATTACAGGCCAATGATGATTTTTACCACATCATTTGTAACATAACAGTCATGATTATACCTAATAATCCCTGGTCATAATCATACCAATCAATAGTACATCTATGCACGTAAGCCACAAATGACTTTTATCACAATATAAGCATGAGGATGATGACAATGATATAAGAATTCAATTAAAAGAAAAGTAAAGAATAAATTTTGAAAGATTTCTAACATAATTTATCCAGAATCCAATAATGTCCAAATTGTCAACATGATACTGCTTTGTGGAGTAAAATTCAAGAATAATATTGTATCAAAAATGATTTGGACAGCAAAGAAATCAATTTTTGTCATGAATAATTCCCCAGGTGAATAGTACCCGAGTGAATAGTACCCTGTGAATAGTACTCATGAATAATACTTTATGAATAGTACCCGTAAATAGTACTTTGTGAATATTACCCCATAAATAGTACTTTGTGAATAGTACCCCGTGAATAGTACTGTGTGAATAGTACCGTAAAAATGAATACTACTCATGGATAGTACTCCGGCATGAAAAGATTAATGTTTAAAAAATATCCTTATGAAACGATACTAGATGAAGCGCAAATTTCAAGAATATTCTACTAATTTCACGGAGTATAGAAGCAATACTTTAACAAAATGAGGGTATAATCAGGAACACGAGACGAAATAATATTACTCACATACGACAGAGTATGGAAGAAAATATTATTCCCTATGAATACTGAAAAAAATAATATCCCTTACCTAAGAAAAAGACTGGATACTAGAATACTGAGGTAGCAGACTTCTCTTCTACTTTCTCTCTAAAGCTTCTCTCTCTATAGTTTCTCTTTCTATAATTGCTCTTGTGAGTCTTAGTGAATTGGTGAGATTGAAAGAAGAATGAGATTCTATTTATAGGAAAATATAGTTTCAATAATTGCACGTTTTGGGGCTCAAAATATTACAGTATAATACCTTCATCTTTTCCTTCATTTTTAATTTAGTTCTGCAAGTATTATCAAACTTGCAGTACCTCCCATAATAGTACATTTATTGAATCAATAGTACAATCATGTGAAAAAAATAATTACAGTATAGTACTTTCATCTATACCTCCATTTTTAATTTAGCCATACAAGTATTATTAATCATTCACCACCTCCCCTAATAGTACATGCATGTGAATCAATAGTACACACACGTGAACAAATATTTATAAGCATATGAATTAATAGCAATTAATTGCTCATTTATCTGATTAATTACCCGAATGGTCAATATAACCTCCAGACATCTATTATTATCGAAATAGATGTTGATTTCCACTAACACTAATAATCCCAACAAAATGGAAATATCAATTTCATCTTTAATCAATACGAACTTATTCATTATTAATATTATAACTCACAATATTTAACAACCAGATCATTCCCAAGAAAGATGGGGCTTTCGATATGATTTTCTCCTATCATGCGCAATTAGGTGACCAAACCTCTCATTGACAGAATTTTCTAGACATTGTCAATATTTTAAATAATAATATGAATAACTTTGGTGTCTCAATTATTGATTTAATAATATAAAATATTATGTAGATGATACTGTGACAATAATTGAATCAATAATATGAAAGATATTATCGAAGAATTCTCAGAGCAATAATTGAGTATAACTGAGTGACTTCTCACGTAAGCATCAATAATCAATACTATGTGCTACTATACAACCACGCGTAATACTGTACTTTTACCACCGGGTAGTTTTTAACGATAAAACTTTCACCATTATTTTTATAAAAAGATAATTATGTCTTTTTCTAACAACGACAATACTTTCGTTGTGGGGTCCACCAATGATTGTGTCGTCATACGAATATTCCCTGTTAAAACGAATATTCCTTGACCAATCGAATATTAAATAACCACTTGATTACATTGTAAAATTTGTAAATATTACCCACAACTATAACATTATATCAAATCCACACCATAATATTCAAAAATTATTTCGAGAAAAATTAATCTTTATTCATAAAAGTTGGGGATCTTACAACCTCCCCTTCTTATGCAATTTCAACCTCGAAATTAGGGTGCGTACCTGGTATGTCAAAGAGGTGATGATACCTTGACTTTATTTCAGATTCTAACTCCCGGGTCATTTCCTCAATGTCGTGGTTTCTCCACAAAACTTTGACTTGAGGTATAACCTTGGAGCGTAGAATATGATCATTCTTATCCAAGATTTTAACAGGTACCTCCTCATACGTTAAATCTTCAGCTATCTTGTCCGGTTCTAATTCAATAATGTGGTTTGGGTTTTTCACATATTTACGTAACATAGATATGTGAAAAATGTTATGAACACGAGACATACTTGGCGGTAAGGTGAGTCTATAGGCCACAGTTCCTACTCGATCGAGGATTAAAAATGGGCCAATGAATCGAGGATTGAGCTTTCCCCTCTTTCCAAATCTCGTAACTCCTTTCCATGGAGCAACACGTAACAACACATGATCTCCAATATTAAATTACACGTCCTTTCGATGAAGATTAACATAATTCTTTTATCGATCTTTTGAGGTTTTTATACGTTGTTGGATCGTTTGAATCTTTTCAGTAGTCATACGTACTAACTCCGGTCCCAAAAACGTTGCTTCACCCACCTCATCCCAGTATACTGGAAAAGACACTTTCTTCCATACAACGCCTCAAATGGAGCCATGTCATTACTTGTTTGATAACTGTTGTTGAAGGAAAACTCCACCAATGGTAAAATCTTGTCCCAACTTCCTTCGAAGTCAAGGACACAGAGTCTTAATAATTCTTCAAGAGTTTGAATAGTCCTCTCTGACTGCCCGTCCGTTTGAGGATGATATGTCGAACTAAATCGTAAATCCGTGCCCATAGCATTTTGCAAACTAACCCGAAATTGCGAAGTGAATCTTGGGTCTTGATCAGAAACTATGGATACTGGCATGCCAGGAAATCTTACAATCTCGTTTATGTATATACGAGCAAGACGTTCAAGTGTATAAGTTTCTCGTATCGGTAAGAAATGAGCAGACTTGGTTAATCTATCAATAATGACCCAAATCTCATCCATGCCTTGAGAAACCTTGGGAAGACTAGTAACGAAATCCATAGTAATGTGCTCCCACTTCCATTCAGGAATTTCAAGTGGTTGCAATGGACCTTTAGGCACTTGATGCTCCGCCTTGACTCGTTAACAAGTTAGACACCTTGAGATAAACCCCGATATATCTCTCTTTAAATTGCTCCACCAAAATGTATGTCGAAGATCACGATACATTTTGGAACTCCCAGGATGGATTGCAAACGGGGTGTTGTGCGCCTCCATCATGATTTTATACTTCAAGTCAGAATCGTTAGGAACACAAAGTTTGGAGTTAACTCGAAGTATTCCTTCTTCATCGATTCATGCTTCCGAAATAACACCTTCTTGCACTTTCTTCCTCATACGCATCAGCTCCAGGTCTGTAGCTTGATCAACTTTAACTTTATCGATTAAAGTCGATTCTACTCGTATATTCGCCATCATCACATGGGTCCCTAGAGTCTTTAACTCTATCTCCATCCTTTGTAAGTCATACAAAATGGGCCTTTACGTTGACAATATTGTACTTGTACCCGCATATGATCTTCTACTCAATGTGTCAACTACTACGTTCGCTTTTCAGGATGGTATTGAATGGTATGATCGTAATCCTTTAATAGCTCAAGCCATCATTGTTGCCGCATGTTGAGTTCCTTTTGAGTGAAGAAATATTTGAGGCTTTTATGATCCGTATAGATCTCCACCTTCCATCTATACAAGTAATGCCTCCAAATTTTAAGCGCAAAAATGACAGCTGCCTACTCTAGATCATGAGTAGGATAATTCCTCTAATATTCTTTGAGTTGTCGTGAGGCATAGGCTACAAATTTCCCATCTTGCATGAGAACACACCTTAAACCTTTTCCTGAAGTATCGCTGTATATGACAAATCCCTCCGAACCAGCTGGTATTGTCAAAACAGGTGCTGAAATGAGCCTCATCTTGAGTTCTTGAAAACTCTTCTCACATTCCTTACTCCAACCAAATTTTGTATCTTTTTGAGTCAGCTGAGTTAATGAAATAGCAATTTGAGAAAATCCTTCTACGAACATTTGATAATAACCAGCTAGGCCGAGAAAGCTACGTACTTCGGTCACTGACTTAGGTTGCTCCTAGCTTTGAATTGCTTCAATCTTTATCGGGTCAACAGATATTCCGTGCCCAAGGAATGTTACTTCTTCAAGCTAGAACTCGCATTTCTTCAACTTGGCATATAATTTATTTTCACGAAGCTTTTGGAGTATCAGCCTCAGGTGTTGCTCATGATCTTCACGGTTTTGGCGTAAATGAGGATGTCATCAATAAAGACGATCACAAAGTGATCCAAATATTCCTTTAATACTCGGTTCATCATATCCACAAAGGCAGCAAGAGCATTAGTCAATCCAAAAGACATGACTAGGAATTCGTAATGCCCATAACGAGTTCTGAAAGCAGTCTTTGGAATGTCATCAGTTTTAATCTTCAACTGATGATATCCAGAACGAAGATCGATCTTTGAAAAGAATTTGACGCCTTACACCTGGTCAAACATGTCATCAATGTGAGGCAACGGGTACCTATTTTTGATGGTGACATGATTCAACTCCCGATAATGAATACAAAGTCGCATACTTCAATCTTTCTTCTTCACGAATAGAACAGGAACACCCCAAGGAGACGTACTAGGTCGAATGAAACCAATGTCTAACAATTCCTGCAGTTGGGATTTTAACTCCTGAAGTTCAATAGGAGCCATTCGATATGGGGCTTTAGAAATGGGTTTTGTACCGGGTTCAAGGTCGATACCAAACTCGATTTCATGCTTCGGGGGTAGGCCAGGAAGTTCTTGAGAATACGTCAGGAAATTTATTAACAATAGAAATATCATTCAAATTTGACGTATTTTTGTTTAAATATGTGACATGGGCTAAGAAAGCTTGACATTCATTTTTAAATAAACGAATAGCTTTATGGTTTGATATGAAAGTGATTGACTTTAGTGGTTTGGTTGCTTGAATTCGCATAATAGGTTGGTTAGGGATATGAAAGTTAACAACCTTAAGAAAGCAATCAATTTTTGCATGATGAGTAGTTAACCAATTAATCCCTAAAATCACATCAAGTGCAAGTATTTTAAGGATATAAGATTGACAGGTAATGTGAGGGTATCGATTTGAACCAAACAAGACTTATAAATAGTGGATGGAATGAAGGTTTTTCCCAACGAAGTTTCAATAGATAAGTCAAAGTCTAATTTCTCCGGATTTATATTTAAACGTTGAGCGCAAGTAGGAGAAATAAAAGAATGGGTAGAACCGGTATCAAATAAGGTATAGACTTCGCTAGAGTTTATGATTAGCTTACCCGTGCTCACCTCGTTTGGATTCCTCGCTTTTTTGGAGGTTACAACAAACGCTCTCCTTTGAACTACCGATTTTGTCTTATCTGGGACGACCTTTGATGCATCCATCCCAGCTGGACTTGACTTCGGTGCACGATAAAATCAGGCAAGGTGACATTCTCTTCTGTAATTATAACACGCTTTGATTGCTGCATACAGTTTGGACTGATATGTCCCTCCCCTCCGAATTTGTAACACACGATTGGCTGTCGTTCCCCTTCCTTAACAACAGGTGTTGGTGATGACGTCTTTCCATCATTGTTGAATCTCCTCTTCTTGAAATTTCCACTTCTATTATCTTGGCCATGATTACCACCGAAGTGGTTACCATTTCTGGCATGTTGATTCCCTCCATATTTGTTATCACCATTTCGATGACTGCTACCACTGGTATTATCATTTTGTCGGTTGCTTTCTCTTGGATGGGTTGAGTCGTTATTGCGCTCCAATAACTGAGCCCTATTTACAACATCTGAATAGAAACACAGTTTGTGAGAAATTAAGTATTGACGTATCTCGGGTTTCAAACCTCTTAGAAAAATATGTGTCATTCTCTCCTCATTATCAACCAAGTGGGACGCAAACCGGGACATCTCGGCAAACTTAGCTTCGTACTGTGATACCGTCATATTGTTTTGCTCCAGCTTGATGAACTCTACCTCCTTCATGTGACGAATACTTTCGGGAAAGTACTTATCATTGAATAGTTCTTGGAACTTCTCCCAAGACATCTTCAGTGCGGCAGGTTGAGTACACTTTACCGATTCCCACCAGAAATTTGCCTCTCCTCACAACATAAAGGTGGCAAAGGGAACCTTTTGCTCCTCGGAGCATCCCAAGACATCAAATATTTTAGTGATCTGCTTTATCCACGTCTCTGCCTTAAGTGTTTTTGGCTTTCCAATAAACTCCGGTGGTCCCAGCCCCTTGAATTGTTTAGCGGTGACCATCCGAGAGTTGCTAGTGTTTTCACCTATATTTTGAACAGGAGTCGTTCTTGCCTGATGTTGCATGAATTGCATAAAGCCTCTGAACATCTCATCGTTTATCATTTGGTCAGCGTTGTTGTTTTTCTGAGGATTATTGCCATCCTGATGCACATTATCCTGGGTATTGATCATTGGTTACTCAACGGTCTCATGTGCTTCATTGCTTATCTCAACAATTTCGGATGCTATTTTCAAATACTGCTAGAAAATAAGGGTTAATTGACATGTCACATATTATCACTATACTCTAACCGACCAATTAAATACCAAATAAACTTAGGTAGGTCATACTAGCGAAGGAATTCCCCATCTTTCCCCTCCTAGTTCTTGTCTCACATCTCAAGCTGGGATCATATCCCTAAGCTTTGATACCAATTGTGACGCCCCCAAAATAGGTATACATCACCCATCTTGAGTCGCCAAATACATGGTATAGAATTTAAATCCAAACTTCTTTTATACAAAGATGACAAAAGCGTGGTGAGAGTTTCAACACGAATAATGTCTCGTAGAGAGTATCCAAACTCAAATAAATTCCTCATTACAATTATTATCACATTATTTCACTGAATAGTGAGGACTACTAATGCAAACAGCTGGACCATCACTCCGTTCCCCGACTAGTCCCAACTATATTCTCATTTCCTTAACAGAACAATAAAAATAAAGGATGAGCTCAACTAGCCAAATAAGAAATATTATGACTAAGATAATGCAGAATAAATTATCGTTAGCCTTCAACAGTGTTAAACTGATAAAATATAATAAACATCAAGTTTAACTGCAGTGGAACAAGCAATCCATTAGAAGTGTCAAGTAGAGCATGATATCTACTATCTTCTATGATTTAAAAAGTTTATCATCAATTTTATCGCTGAGACTCAGCTTAATAAATAAACCACATCATCGAATCATCCCTACACTACGAGCCAAGGATATTCATGTAATCATCAATGGTCATGATTATACCGAATAATCTCTGGTCATAATCATACCAACAACTGTGCATCAATGCACTACAGGCCAATGAGGATTTTTACCACATCATTTGTAACATTACGATCATGATTATACCGAATAATCCTTGGTCATAATCATACCAATCAATAGTACATCTATGCACGTAAGCCACAGATGACTTTTATCACAATATAAGAATGAGGATGATGAAAATGATATAAGAATTCATTTAAAAGAAAGCAAATGATAAATTTTTAAAGATTTATAACTTAATTTATCCAGAATCCAATAATATCCAAATTGTCAACATGATACTGCTTTCTGGAGTAAAATTCAAGAATAATATTGTATCAAAAATGATTTGGACAGCAAAGAAATCAATTTTTGTCATGAATAATTCCCCAGGTGAATAGTACTCGAGTGAATAGTTCCCCATGAATAGTACTTCGGGAATAGTACCCTATGAATAGTACTTTATAAATAGTACCCGTGAATAGTACTTTGTGTATAGTACCCCGTGAATAGTACTTTGTGAGTAGTATCCCGTGAATAGTACTTTGTGAATAGTACCATAAAAATGAATACTACTCATGGACAGTAATCCGGCATGAAAAGCTTAAAATTTAACAAGAATATATAAAAAATATCCTTATGAAACGATACTAGATGAAGTGCAAATTTCAAGGATATTCTACTAATTTCACGGAGTATAGAAGCAATACTTTAACAAAATGAGGGTATAATCAGGAATACGAGACAAAATAATATTACTCACATACTACAGAGTATGGAAGAAAATATTATTCGTTATGAATACTGAAAAAAATAATATTCCTAACCTCAGAAGAAGACTGGATACTGGAATAGTGAGGTAGCAGACTTCTCTTCTACTTTCTCTCTAAAGCTTCTCTCTCTATAGCTTCTCTTTCTATAATTGCTCATGTGAGTCTTAGTGAATTGGTGAGAATGAAAGAAGAAAAAGCTTCTATTTCTAGGAAAATATAGTTTCGATAATTGCACGTTTTGGAGATTAAAATATTACAGTATAATACCTTCATCTTTTCCTTCATTTTTAATTTAGTCCTGCAAGTATTATCAAACTTGCACCACCTCCCCTAATAGTACATCTTGTGAATCAATAGTACAATCATGTGAAAAAAATAATTACAGTATAATACCTTCATCTATAACTCCATTTTTAATTTAGTCATGCAAGTATTATCAATCTTGCACCACCTCCCCTATAAGTACATGCATGTGAATCAATAGTACACACATGTGAACAAATAGTTATAAGCACGTGAATTAATAGTAATTAATTGCTCATTTATCAAATTAATTACCCGATTGGTCAATATAACCTCCAGACATCCATTATTATCGAAATAGATATCGATTTCCACTAACACTAATAATCCCAACATAATAGAAATATCAATTTCATCTTTAATCAATACGAACTTATTCATCATTAATATTATAACTCACACTTTTAAACAACCAGATCATTCATAGTAAAGAGGGGGCTTTCCGATAAGGATTTTTCCCTATTGGCGCGTAATTAGGTGACCAAACCTATCCTTGATAGAACTTTCTAGACATTGTCAATATTGTTAGGGTTAAAGGTACAATTAGTGTCACAAGATTTAAGAAAAAGGTTAAGTAAGGCACCTGTATTGTCTTTTTTTAGATGATACGGGGAATTTTGTAGTGTATCTCGATGTTTTGCATGGATGACATGATTACGTGCTCTTATAGCATGGAAATGTCATTGTGTATGTATCACACCAGTTAACGGATTATGAGGAGGTCTATCCTACTTATGACCTAGAATTGGCAGTTGTAGTTTTGAATTACAAATCAGAAGATAGTATTTATACGGAGAAGTGTGAGATATACAGGGACTCTAAGAGTCTGAAATATATCTCCACACAGAAGAAGTTTAATATGCGGTAGAAAGAGGACTGTGATATCTTATATCATACAGGGATTGTAAATGTAGTAAACGACGCGTGAAGTAAGGACGGGTAGGGAAAAGTTATCAAAGTTAGCGACTCAAAATGAGTTAATAACGGAGATGGCAAGATTAGAGTTAGAGGTTAAATTACGAAATGAAGGGGTAGAAATGTTTTTCACAACAAAGACTCAATCCAAGGAAACAGAATGAGTTAAGTAAGTAATATTTGGTAACGAGGAATGCACGCAAATGAAGAAGAGGACACAGGATAAATAGAAGACTAAGTATAGTCTTGTTTTGAAAGAGGAATTTGAGTTCTAAATAATTATTAATTAAAAGAAGAATTAATCGGAAAGAAGATAGTGTAATATGTTAATAAGGGTTTAACTTCCGACTCAAATTATTGATAGGAAGTGACGACTCATGTAAATTAAGACAATACCTTCGAAAAAGGTGAAATGAAAGAACCACAATGTCAAAGAAGCATTGTGGGAACTCGAGATTAAAAATGAAGAAAATTTTTCCTCATTTGTTTAAACAAGTATAGCGAGATTCTGGGGATAGAATCCTTATAAAGAGGGAAGAATGTGACGCCCCAGAAAATTGGATTTTTGAGAATTAAATTTGTATTTGATTAAATGAATTTAATTAATTATTTATTGGAGCAAGCTAATTAAAGGTCGTTCTATGACCTAAACATATCAGAACGTCGTAGTATTTTGTCTACGTGATAGAATTAAAGTGTTTGAATTTCCAAGACGAAAATAAAAGTTTTCCGAGAAATTTTTTGAAAAATACTATTCACAAATTTCGGCTCGGGAATTATTTTTGAATTTTCGAGAAATACGTAACGATAGAATATCGAGTAGAGATAGAATATCCAATAATATTTTAGTTATGGAAAACGTAATATTTCGCCTGCGGACTTAAAACCTAACGATTAGAGTGATTTACGAGAAAAAAAATGTAATGCGATTAATGAATAAAACAATGATCGTATAATACGTAGGTATTATACGAAGTAATGAATATGAGTAGGATACGAATTATTATACGGGTATGTGTGAATAATGGTATGGCGTATATGTTGAATAAATATACGAGTTAGAATACGAGATTAATACGTAAATTATACGTTATAAGGCTTTAAGCCAAAAGAGAGGAACTTGTAGGATTGTGTAGGAAATATTAAAGTCCAATGGGCATAATGATAAGGCCCAAATGTAGGAAACGGTTAAGTCCAATAGAATTAATGCAAGCCCAATGTTTGTTTATTTACAAGCCCAAACTAAATTAATGAAAGCCTAAATAATTAAGCTAAGCTAATTAAGCTAAAGCCCAAGCTATGATCCAATGGGTAAGTGTGAACTATGGGGCAACCCATAGGTGATCCAAAGTAATAAACAAGTAGCTTAATGGCTAAGCAAAAAGTGTGGTGAGCAAGTAAAGAAACTTAAGGGCTAAGTGTAGTAATGACCAAGTTTACTTAATGTCCAAGTGTTGTGGGGAGGAAGTAACTTAATGATTAAGAAAAGGGAGTAAGGAGCAAGCAATGGATAATTGTTGTGGAGGCCAAGTAAACTTGGTGAGCACATAAGGAATAGTAAGGAGGTGGATTAAGGAGGTAGAGATGGCTTATTGACCATTATGCCCTCATCTAGGATTTCCTATAAATAAAGGACTTGTGTATTCATTTGTTGGTTATTTTATTTCATTCCACTTATAAGTTGAGTGCTTATTTGGTTGAGAGAATAAGCACATATAAAGTTAGACTTTCCTTGTTAGCTTTTCCACCAATAACTTATAGCTTATTGGTTAGAGAGAATAAGTTAGAAAAGCTAGAAAGTTAGTCTTTCATATTTCAAGAAGCAAGAAGGAGATCAAAGATTAAGCAAGTAATCATCAAAGAGTAAGTATTCATAAACCATAATTCTCTTTCTCTTTCATTGTTAGAGAAGGGGGTATTGGTAGAACTAGCATGCTAAGGAATGGTAAATAAAAGGGCTTAAGTCTTAATAAGACGTATAAGTCATGAATAAGTAATTTAATCATAAACAAGTTATGAACTTATAATGAACGGATATGAACTTGTAACATGTTTATACAGATGAATTTAGAATGATAATAAGAAGCAAGAATAATGGTTAGAAGTCATTAACCATAATAAGTTATATGAAAAGAAGACATAAGTCATGAGTAATGAAAATATAAGTAATTTATATTTTTATAAGTTATAAACTCACAACGAACTATTAATAACTTATCATGTTTATAAGTTAATGAAGCATGTATGTCAAGATGTTAGTATAATGGATTGAATCCAATTGAAACAGTTTAAAAATCTCAAGTAACGAAGTTTTGCCGGAATTAACACGATTAGACGATAATCGTCGAATTCGTGAAATTCTCGGAATGGAAGTCGAATTTTGATATTGAGTTTGGAAACATTGGTTTTCAATGGAGACAAGTCTTATTTGACATTATAGAGTTGCGGACTCGAAAATGGCCGGATTCCGACTTAGAACGAAGAAACGAGCATTGAACGTTCACGAACGTTTACCGTTTTTGTTAAAAATGGACTAATAGGTGATTTTTTAGCAAATGAAGTCAAATAGATAAAATTATTGCATGAACACGTAGATTATGTAATTTGTGAACCGTAGGCTCTTGAACGAGCCAATTCGGACTTATAATAAAGAAGTTATGAGATCGGGAATCTCACCTAAAAAGAAAATCTGTCAAACTTATCTGATACACAGAGTTGGCGTCGCGGCACGACTTAAAACAAAAATGGTCGGCGTCGCAAAACGAGACCGGACCTTAGCCCATGTTAAGTAAGCGCCCAAGATCGACAAAATTACACTAAGCATGAAAGCCTTGCAGTATGACGTGACCAAAATTTAGAACGAAGCAGCAAAAGGCAAATGACGAAAGCCCAAGAGAAGAAAGGCGCAGGCGGCGCTGAAAGATTAGATCATGCACAATAATAAAAGATTACAAGTACGAAAATAAAGATAAGTGATTAGTAATGAACTAATACATTAATAAACTTAATGTAGCATCATTGTAAACCTAAAGTAATACACTAAAGGTTAAAGATAAGATGGATTTGAACATAAATGGTATGTAATGAATGTACTTAACCAATGTCGATTAAGTGTCAAGTTAATAACGTAAGAACGTTAGTAAGCCATAAGGAAGGATGATTAACTCAAACTAAGTTGTATTAATAAAGTAATTTCACTTAAGTGATAGAAGAGACGGAGTTAGTAAGAACGATGTAAAGAACGACGGAAAGCCGAAACCAATAAATAACAAATCTAATACATAATTAGATTGAGAAGAAGGGTAAGATTCTTTAGGAACCATGTATGTTCATTCATAACCTAATGTGGTATGTTATGTGATTATGTATTGTAGAGACCGTAAAGACTCAAAGGAAACGTAATTTTATTGTAGCGAATATTTGAAGGCAAGTTTTTTTAACCCTTGTCTAAACCTTCGTGTTAGCCAAGTTTTCAAATGATTCAAGTTATGAAATGCATGTATGGTTTTAAAGAAAGAGTCGATGCCAGTTTTACCTCGGCTAGACTAATCTTGATAGATTGATTGAATTGTTTACAAGTCTTTCAATATAGAATTGCAAACGCTATCCTATGCCAACTCTTTGGTACAGATTCAAGGTAAGCCTAAATATGTATAAACAAATATATTTTCATCGAGTATTCGATGGGCACATGAGGTTGCCACAACTTAAATGTACACACATTTAATGGATGTAGTGTTGATCAACATAGAGTACTATAGGCTGATCACCTAGAAGTGCTCGTAAGATATGCCGGACTTACGGACTTCGTGTCGGGTTGTCCTTTTCAAAGAAACTATAAGACGTTCACGTCTTGAACCAGAATTGGTGTATTACTGAATATTGTTATTTTCAAATGTTTTGAAGGAAAAGAAACGCTATTTTAAGATATTGATAGTACTTCGTAACTATCATCCAGTTATTGAAGATATACTATTCCTATGTTTCAAGTATGCTTTTAAAATGAAATTGTTGTACTTGATGACCTTGTTATGCCCATTCTTGCTTGAACCATATGAATGCAGTTTAGACCGAATGGACCAAAAGAAGCGACAAGGATAAAGAGAAGGCTAAAGAGAACTTGTAGATTACATATATAATAGTATAGGTTTGTAATGATAATATTTGATATTATGACAAGAACAAATGTAACGGTTATAAAGAACCTGGGGAATTATAGTATTGTTTTGGAATATATATAAGACATATTCGTTCTTTTGAGGCATTTCAATTGAATGTTTGTGTGAACAGTAGCACCGTGGAGCACCATATGTCAGGTTGGAAGAGACCCAGATTTGGGGGCGTTATAGGTTGGTATCAAAGCATTAGGTTATAAAACTTAAGCGGGGAAGAACCTTAGGCTAATAACCTTGTTAAGGAAGAAGAAGTCCGAAGGAAGTAAACTCGAGCTTTACTTAAGTCGAATGAGTTAATAAGGAATTGAAGAAGCTCAGTACTGAAATATTTAAAAGATGGAAAGTAACCCTAAATAAATTAAATGAGATTGTGCTTATACTATTGTGTGTATGTACTAATCAACATGTTATGTGTTATTGTAGGATGTCGATCGATAGCTTGATGTATAGAGATATACAAACGGTGAGCGAAAGAGCTTGTGAACCAAGTAGAGCCTGTACCCATGTCAATGGCGAGGTACCATTAGTAATACTAGGGAGTCGGAGACAGAGGAGTACTTTTTTGAGGAAGACTACTCCGAGGGAGAGATGGATATAGCATCATACCTTAGTATGATGAATGATGTGGAGGAAGGAATGGAGGTAACATCGGTTGAAATGGTGGTACCTGCACTAGAGTCATCACCTTCAGATGTAATGAGATCATTATATCTGGTAGAGATTTACAAAAATGTACAACTGAGTACAGTTGTGCAGAAACAGAATGACGAGATTAGTGCTCTTTATATAGCAAAGGAGTCTGCATAAGCAAATTTTGAGTCTGAGCACGATGAGAAGGTGCTCATGATAAATAAAGCTAGGGATTTTAAGAACGAGGCCGATGAGCTTCGTAAAGAACTGGGGGAGAAGGACCGAAAGATAGCACGGATGTCTTATATCCATAAGAGTTCTCATAAGGATTTCAAGCTGAAAGTTGCTTGTTATTCCAATGAGTCAGGACAGACTCGACATACTATTACTCGGGATACTGTAGCGACGATTGCGAATGAAAAACACGAGGACGGCGTTATGCATTATTACAAGTCTAGAGTTATAAATATGTGTGTAGTGATGTAAAGCCCTTTTTTGTATAACAGGGTAGTCTTTTTGTAAATCCCAACTTTTGTAAAGCTCAATTGCGGGATAGAAATGTAATAGCTGTTGGCTATGGAAAACAATTTGTAAATAGTTTCAAACTATGAAGAAGCATATGAATATAATGAAGTTTTCATGGGAATGATTTGTTATGGTGCGAGGTGGTATGTGGTGATTAATAACGAAGTAAGTAAATATATAATAATGAAATTTTATCAAAAAAGTGCCGCCAAGGAGAAGACAATGTAATCATGTATTGATAATCAACGGGTCTATAACAACCCTATGCAAAAGTTCGTTAATTTATTAACATCTGCTTTTAACCAAACCGGGGGTAGAGTACCCGCGAAAACTAGGGTAGCCAGAATGACTACCTTTAAAGAGTTTAAAAGCATATGTCTGCCGGAGTTCAAAGGAACGACGGACCCAATAGAGGCCCAGACATGGGTAAAAGAAATAGAGAAGGCGTTTATTATTACAAGCGTAGGTGAGGCGCAAAAGACTTCTTTTGCGACTTACAGGATAAAAAGGTGAAGCTAACTTTTGGTGGGAGGTTCACCAAGGGTGGGACTAGAACAGATGTGGTAGCATGGGAACAATTCATGAAGGTTTTCTTTGAGAATTATTTCCCTACAAGCATGCGAGGGAGGATGGAGATTAAGTTTCTAGAACTTAAGCAAGGGGACATGATGGTTCCCCAGTACGCGGCCAAATTCAATGAATTGGCAAGGTTTGCTCCACTCCAAGTGGACACTGAGGAGATGAAGGCTCGTAGGTTTGAGCAGGGCCTGAAACCCTGGCTCTATAGTGGGATGTCGGTGTTCCAGAGGGTTTCCTATGGGACCATTCTGGAGAAGGTAATTATAGCAGAGGATGGTAGTGAAGCGTTGACTCAATACCACAAAGAGGGAAAGAATGAGAGCGAGAGAGAGGGATGAACCAAGATAGAAAATACCAGTAATAGTGGCAGTATGCCAAAAAAAGGAATTTTAACTCTAGGAATACTAGACTGGGACAAGGGGATCCTAAGTGTAGGATCGAAGTGTGTAAAATATGTGGAAAGACTCATCTAGGAGTCTGTCTGAAAGGGATTATAAGTACCTTTAAAACATTAAGGTAGAGGAGGAGGAAATAACTTTCATTAATTATATTCGTGGAAATGGTTTCATGGATAATAGAAGTAGGCAAGTATCGATAGATAATTACCGATAAAGTTGAGAGAATTTGAAGAAATTCTCAGTAGGAATGAGTTAAGTAACCATAGAACTTTAATAAATTGTTAGAATAAATGTATAAATCTTCGGTTTTCTAAGAAAACCCAAGGTATTAATTTACAGTAATAAAGCACCGAGACGCTATTGTCGTCTAACCTTAACGTAAGTTAGTAGGATGTTAAGGAAGAGGATGAGTCGTTGTGGTTGCGTATCGACTATTGTAATAGGAAATAAGTTAGCGGTTAAGGATAAATACCCATGGCCCAGGATCGATGATCTATCAGATCAGTTGAAAGGGGCAAAGAATTTTTCTATAATAGATTTGAGTACGGGGTATAGTCAGTTGAAAGTAAGGAAGAAGGAGGAGGTACCTAAGATGACGATCAGAACTCGTTACAGTTTGACAAGTTTCTGGGTATGTCATTTGGGTTGACTAATGTACTAATGTTAGATTTCCGTAAGGGGCACCGAATAGGTCGGTGGCAAATTGATAGGTACCCTTGTGAAGTGTTAGGGTTGAAGGTGCCATTAGCGTCACAGGATATAAGAAAAAGGTTAAGTAAGGCACCTCTATTGTCTTTTATAAGATGATACGGGGAATTTTGTAGTGTATCTCAATGTTTCGCATGGATGACATGAGTGCGTTCTCTTATAGCATGGCAATGTCATTGTGTATGTATCACACCAGTTAACGGATTATGAGGAGGTCTATCCTACTTATGACCTAGAATTGGCAGTTGTAGTTTTGAATTAAAAATCAGAAGATAGTATTTATATACGAGAAGTGTGAGATATATTTAAGAGTCTAAAATATATCTCCACATGAAGAAGTGTGAGATATCATCATCATGAGGATGGTAAATGTAGTAAACAATGCGTGAAAAAAGGTATATCTCCAAAGTTAGCGACTCGAGAATGAGTTAATAACGGAGATGGCAAGATCGAGAGTTAGAGAGGAAATTACGAAATGAAGGGGTAGAAATATCTTATATCATCCACTAAAGCGGAATGAGTTAAGTAAGTAATACTATGTGTAAACAATGCGTGAAGTAAGGAAAGGTAGGGAAAAGCTATCAAAGTTAGCGACTCAGAATGAGTTAATAACGGAGATGGCAAGATCAGAGTTAGAGGTTAAATTACGAAATGAAGGGGTAGAAATGTTTTTCACAACAAAGACTCAATCCACGGAAACGGAATGAGTTAAGTAAGTAATACTATGTAACGAGGAATGCAAGCAAATGAAGAAGAGGACGCAGGATAAATAGAAGACTAAGTATAGTCTTGTTTTGAAAGAGGAATTTGAGTTCTAAATAATTATAAGTTAAAAGAAGACTTAATCGGAGAGAAGATAGCGTAATATGTTAATAAGGGTTTAACTTCCAACTCAAATTATTGATAGGAAGTGACGACTCATGTAAATTAAGACAATACCTTCGGAAAAGGTGAAATAAAAGAACCACAATGTCAAAGAAGCATTGTGGGAACTCGAGATTAAAAATGAAGAAAATTTTTCCTCATTTGTTTATACAAGTATAGCGAGATTCTGGGGACAGAATCCTTATAAGGAGGGAAGAATGTGATGCCCCAGAAAATCGAATTTTTGAGAATTAAATTTTTATTTGATTAAATGAATTTAATTAATTATTTATTGGAGTAAGCTAATTAAAGGTCGTTCTATGACCTAAACATATCAAAATGTCATAGTATTTTGTCTACGTGATAGAATTAAAGTGTTTGAATTTCCAAGACGAAAATAAAAGTTTTCTGAGAAATTTTCTGAAAAACACTACACGCATTTCGGCTCGGGAATTATTTTTGAATTTTCGAGAAATACGTAACGATAGAATATCGAGTAGAGATATAATATCCAATAATATTTCAGTTATGGAAAATGTAATATTTTGCCTGTGGACTTAAAACCTAACGATTAGAGAAAATGATTTACGAGAATGAAATGTAATGCGATTAATGAATAAAACAATGATCGTATAATACGTAGGTATTACCCGAAGTAATGAATATTAGTAGGATACGAATTATTATACGAGTATGTGTGAATAATGGTATGGCGTATAAGTTGAATAAGTATACGCGTTAGAATACGAGATGAATACGTAAATTATACGTTATAAGGCTTTAAGCCAAAAGAAAGGAACTTGTAGGATTGTGTAGGAAATATTAAAGTCCAATGGGCATAATGATAAGGCCCAAATGTAGGAAATGGTTAAGTCCAATAGAATTAATGCAAGCCCAATATTTGTTTAATTACAAGCCCAAAGTAAATTAACGAAAGCCTAAATAATTAAGCTAAGCTAATTAAGCTAAACCCCAAGCTATGATCCAATGGGTAAGTGTGAACCATGGGGCAACCCATCGGTGTTCCAAAGTAATAAACAAGTTGCTTAATGGCTAACCAAAAAGTCTGGTGAGCAAGTAAAGAAACTTAAGGGCTAAGTGTAGTAATGACCAAGTTTACTTAATGGCCAAGTGATGTGGGGAGGAAGTAACTTAATGATTAAGAAAAGGGAGTAAGGAGCAAGCAATGGATAATTTTTGTGGAGGCCAAGTAAACTTGGCGAGCACATAAGGAATAGTAAGGATGTGGATTAAGGAGGTGGAGATGGCTTATTGATCATTATGCCCTCATCTAGGATTTCCTATAAATAGAGGACTTGTGTATTCATTTTGTTGGTTGTTTCATTTCATTCCACTTATAAGTTAAGAGCTTATTTGGTTGAGAGAATAAACACATATAAAGTTAGACTTTCCTTGTTAGCTTTTCCACCAATAACTTATAGCTTATTGGTTAGAGAGAATAAGTTAGAAAAGCTAGAAAGTTAGTCTTTCATATTTCAAGAAGCAAGAAGGAGATCAAAGATTAAGCAAGTAATCATCAAAGAGTAAGTATTCATAAACCATAATTCTCTTTCTCTTTCATTGTTAGAGAAGGGGGTATTGGTAGAACTAGCATGCTAAGGAATGGTAAATAAAAGGGCTTAAGTCTTAATAAGCCGTATAAGTCATGAATAAGTAATTCAATCATAAATAATTTATGAACTTATAATGAACGGATATGAACTTGTAACATGTTTATGCAAATGAAGTTAGTATGGTAATAAGAAACAAGAATAATGGTTAGAAGTCATTAACCATAATAAGTTATATGAAAAGAAGACATAAGTCACGAGTAATGAAAATATAAGTAATTTATATTTTTATAAGTTATAAACTCACAACAAACTAGTAATAACTTATCATGTTTATAAGTTAATGAAGCATGTATGTCAAGATGTTAGTATAATGGATTGAATCCAATTGGAATGGTTTAAAAATCTCAAGTAACGAAGTTTTGCCGGAATTAACACGATTGGACGATAATCGTCGAATTCGTGAAATTCTCGGAATGGAAGTCAAATTTTGATATTGAGTTTGGAAACATTGGTTTTCAATGGAAACAAGTCTTATTTGACATTATAGAGTTGTGGACTCAAAAATGGTCGGATTCTAACTTAGAACCAAGAAACGAGCGTTGAACGTTCACGAACGTTTATCGTTTTTGTTAAAAATGGACTAATAGGTGAATTTTTAGCAAACAACGTCAAATAGATAAAACTTTTGCATGAACACGTAGAGTATGTAATTTATGAACTGTAGGCTCTTGAACGAGCCAATTCGGACTTATAACGAAGAAGATAGGAGCTCGGGAATCTCACCTAAAAAGAAAATCATCAAAATTACTCGATACATCGAAATGGGCCATGCACAAGAACTTAAAGCGGAATGGCCGTAGCCGCTTACGTTAGCGAGATCGGACCTTAGTCATTGTTAATCAAGCGCGGCACATGGCTTACATATCTAAGCATGAAAGCAATGCAATAGTAATCAAATTTAGGAACTGTAGTCCAAAATAAATACGAGCCTAAGGAGAAAGGCAGTAAGCGGCGCGGCAAAGACTAGGTCATGCACAATAATAAAAGATTACAAGTACGAAAATAAAGATAAATGATTAGTAATGAACTAATACATTAATAAACTTAATGTAGCATCATTGTAAACCTTAAGTAATACACTAAAGGTTAAAGATAAGTTGGATTTGAACATAAATGGTATGCAATGAATGTACTTAACCAATGCCGATTAAGTGTTAAGTTAATAATGTAAGAACGTTAGTAAGCCGTAAGGAGGGATGATTAACTCGAACTAAGTTGTATTAATAAAGTAATTTCACTTAAGTGATAGAAGAGACAGAGTTAGTAAGAATGATGTAAAGAACGACGGAAAGCCGAAACTAATAAATAACAAATCTAATATATAATTAGATTGAGAAGAAGGGTAAGATTCTTTAGGAACCATGTATGTTCATTCATGATGTAACACCCCCATACCTATACTCCCGTGGTATCCGGTATGGTGTTAACAGAGAATTAACATAATGCATTTAAATCTATACACCCATGGTATCTGATTAAAATATTACATTAGATAGAGGGACTATCGATATAATTTCCATAGATTCAAGATTCACAAAGATCCCATAATGTATGGTAATTCCCATGAGAAATATTACTGTGTTTGGATACGCTCACTTGAATATATGAACTGTATCTATGACTAGAGTCTATCTATCCGACATTCAGAGTATCAGTAATAACATGAACAGTCCATATTACCAATACCCTCACCCAGATGTATAGTCTATGTCATGCAGTTACATACTATCGTATCGATAGTAATTATCTATCTAAAATTTAGAGTATTAATAACAACATGAACAGTCCATGCTATTAACACCCTCACTCAGATAAATAGTTCCCAAGGATCTCAACTAGATTAGAAGACATCTACTTTATATCTATATATGTAAGAAAACACTACATTTTAAATAAAAGATGTTATATATATCATAATATTATGATTCGATTACAAAATTCTTATAATGAGTTCTTATTACAAAGTATTCATACAGACGAGAATATAATCTAATCTATGTAGGGACGCTTCCCTTTATCTACTACAGATGTTCTAGGATTACCATCTAATACTACAAAGGAAATAATTTGCAAGGGTGAGCTATGACATGCTCAGCATGTTGTATAATTATAACAATATAGGTTTTGAAGAATTATAAAAATTCAAATTTCGACTGATAGTTGTTACCATTTCTGGATTTCTAATTCCAACTAGTTCTGGAATTTTTATCATTTCACGACCACAAAGACTTAGAAATTTTGCTTCGGATATGAGATAGGGGATCGACTTTATTCAACATCCTAGAGTATGCATATCACCCACGATTGCTCATTACAACTTACAATTTCATCATCAATATATTCATCGACTACACTTTTGCTCCTTTACGAGATACTCAACTTCAAAGATATCGATTGTCTTACCAAAACAATTTGGCTTTACACAATAGTTTATGCTCAATAAACAATATCATATGAATAAATAATTCATTTCTTAGTCATGCTTTGGAACTATAGCAATAACTTTTCAATAATAGGTAATTCAACATAGGTGTATTATATCAACAAGATATAGCAAGATAGAATCTTGTTCAAATAAATAAAGCGGGGTTGATAAATTTTGCATAAGTAATAAATTGGAGTATAGAAGACTTGCGAGCGTAGATCACTCGAGTTATACTATTCAACGCTATTAAGTACCTATGACGTTTGAAGAATATAAATCTAACACGTTATTATTGATAACAATACTCAAATAAAACATTTATTTAATATCGAGTTAGATTTAATAGGGTTTGACTTTTAATACCTTTGATAAATGAACTAAATTTTATTTATAAAATTTAATTATATTTTTAAATAATTTAATTATCCTTATAATATATTTTAGAAGGTTTAAAGTATTTTTAAAATATTTATTTATCCTTTAAATAATTTTTAAACCATTTATTTATATTTATAAGTAAATTATATTTACTAAAATTTTATAAAAAACATTATTTAATATTATTAAATAATTTATAATCATTTATTATGATTTTTATTTCAATAATAATATTTTTACATAATTATTTAGTATTTAAAAGTAATTATTCTAATTACTTTATTAATAAGTTAATTATAAATAAAATAAAATAAATTATTACACTTTTGTAGAAATATCGTAAATAATTTATAATAATTTAATATAATTTTTAAAACTGCTTTTTATTAATTATTTCTAATTTGTTATAATTTACTTCTAAAAATAATTTCGTCATGTCATAAAGCTCTACAAAGGATGTAAAGTGTCATTAGAGGGTGTTCTTGAGTTTCAAGTACCGCTGCTTGTGGTCGAAAGTGGCTAGTTTGACCATTAAATAACTTTCAGTATTGGTAATGATTTTCGGTTAGATCAAGTATTGGTGTTGTAGTACTCATGTAATAAGACAAGATCGCAATAAGCGTGCTTTAATCTACATCTAACAAGAAATTATAAAGATTCAAAGTTATTGTCGAGTCGTTTCTTGGGTTTCGGGTAACCTGATAAAGTGGTCAAGGCCGGTCAACGATTTTGTGGCTTGAATAACTTTCATTCGGTGTATTAGATGTATATTTTGTTTGTTGTAACATGTAGTCTATATACCAGGGTACATATATATAACATTAACATGAACAAATCGTATTTCTAAGATCTCTATTTATGATGGTCAAAGTACAGCTAACAACTGTTCTTCGTATTCTTAAGTTTTCTGGATAACCCTAAAACTTCTAATAAATGCTTTCGGTCAACTAGTTTTGATCAATAATTTTGGTAATTCTATGAGTTGTTTATTCGATTAAAGATCAGAGATATGTAGTATGTGTCAGGTTTGTAATATTCATGAACGCAATCAAATTGCAAAAAAAGTGCGGAAGCGTGTAAAAATCAGAGTTTAAAAATTATTTACAAACCATAAAACCCGGATCACCCTTTATGCACAATTATTAATTAAACGAAAAGATATGAAGAACAAACATACCCTTGAAGATCCGAGCTTCCTCGGTACAAGTTCAACTCCAATCCTTTTCGCTCAACTCAATCCACGGGTTTGGTTCCTTCCTTTGATCAACGTTAGCCACCCAAGTGTTTGGCCTCTAGAGGTGATCCACCAAGGAAGAATAAAATTCAAGAAGATGGGTGTTATAGCTAACCCTAGTTTTCTATCTCTATAGAAAAGGCATACTCCCAACAACTTGGAATTATTACGTACTTTGTTAAAGTCAACAACTCATACCACCCATAATAAGACTCCTCTTATTTATAGATGTGGGCAACCCACCTTAACAATTAAGGAATTGGGTTTTATTTAATTAATTAAATTCTTTTAATTAATGAAGCTCCCTAATCTTATTAGGGATAATTAATTAAACTCTTTTAATTAATTTAACCTCCTAATCTTATTAGGAATAAATGAGAGTACTTATATTAAAATAATTCCTAAACTCATTTAGAAATTAAAATAATAATAATTGTAATAATATTAATAAGACTCCTCTTATTAATTTATATTTAATATTTCTAAAATATTAAATAATAAATATTAAGCTATTTAATTTATTCTATCACCATAGATTAAATTAAATATACATAACATATTATTACGATTATGCCATTAACTTCTTAAAATAATTATTCTTCCTTTTATGGTGTGACCCTTTAGGTTCTCCATATTAAACCTATGTGAATAAATCAATTAGAACAATTCTAATCTTATTTAAATAAATAAATTAAACAATTAATTTATTTAAATAATATTTATTCTACAATAGGGATAAGCCTCCCTAATGATCAACGACTTTCCGGATAATATAGATTTCAACATTAATCATTAAAGAACCTTTGAGTAAATAGTTATCGTGCATAATTCAATCCTTCCACCATACAATGTCCCAATTAAATATAAGACATGGAATTACCGCACAAGTCTTATTTTATTTAATTATATGTATTTCGATCCTTAAATGCACAACTCCAAATAATGCAAATTAGAAACTCCTTTCTAATTTCATTCTCGCTTAACCAAGGACTACTTGGGTTGTCATTTATCGAATCACATAGGACATTTCTCTTTTTTATTAGAAGTGGTAGATTCTTTATTGATCATACATTATCTCCATGTACAACTTATTATACCCAAGCATACCCTTTGATATACCCTAAGGGTCTTAAGGAATAAGTCAAAGTATAACTCATCATACACAAGATACTATGATGATCTCAAGTCCAAGGATCACTTATACTACTATCACTACAGAATTCCTATCGACAGCAAATAAAACTCCATTAGGTATTCCTTAGCGAGCCAATGCTCAAAGGAACTTATTCTCTAATAAGCACCTACATACTTGCTTTAGTGTCTCCACACAAATGATCATGAGATCAATCATCCTCATCCAATGAGCAAAGTTAACGTATGTACCAATCTATCCGGATTCACTAATCCCCAATTTAGTAATCCAATGATTGGGAACTATTTTAGTTTTTAAGCTTTCTAAGAATTTAGATCTCATTAGAATGATCATCATCATTATTCTAAAAGCATTGCTTAAAACTATGGGTTTATCACATATTATAAAACAAAGATCATGTAGATAATTAAAAGCCTTTAATAAATTAATACTTTTTATTAATAAATGAATAAGATTGTTACAAAGTATATGCTTTATCATCAAACATGATTGGCTTGTGTGCATACTACTTTCAATCTCCCACTTGCACTAAAGCCAATCGTCATGGTATCTTATACTCTATACTCTCTTCTCTAAGTGACGATTATCCTGCTGTTGGATAAGCTTTAGTTAATGGATATGTAATGTTGTTCATGAGAGTCCACTATCTCTATAGTGATTTCCCATCTTTCAATGATTCTAATAATCAAATAAAAATGCCACAACACATGTTTAGATCCAAGATGAGACTTAGGAACTATTCCTAGTTCTGTAATGAACTTTTAATCCAAACAATCAACTTGCAGCTTCATTTATAGCTATATACTTTGTCTTTATCACTAAACCAAACTCTCTTTGTCATTTGGAACCTTTCCAATTCACTGCACTCATCGCTCAAGATAACGCTTTACCTTAAAGTGGATTTTCTGTCATCTTGGTCTGTCTGAAAAACTTGAGTCTGTTAAGCCTTCTAGTTTTAATTTAGACCCACCATGTATGCTCACATCCTTAGTGCCGGTTAAGAACTTTAAGATGTTTTTCAATCGCCTTACGTTGATCTTCTCCGAATATGACTAATCAACATCAGGTCTCGTACATTTCATTGCATACATGATTGTCACTCATGCGATCTCTCTTCTTTGGAGTCTATGGGGACTATTAAGAGAGATACACTCCATAGCTTTCATCGACATGAGACATCTCTTGAGTTTGCCATGCTAAACAACTTTAGCATCAAATGAATATACATTCCTTGGGTTAAGTCGAGCATCCTCTTGAATCTATCTATATAGATTTTATCCCCAATTAAGATACTCTTCCCAAACCATTCATGGAGGAATGTTTAGAAAACTTTATCATTACTTCGATTGTAGCATTGGTATGTCATTCCTTATCCGTAGTATATCAACATATAATATTAGGAATGTCACGCGCTCCCCACCGTCCCTTTTGTACACACTTAAGTCTTACCTCATCGAATGTAACTCGGATCATCATCTTCTATGATGTGTACCTCATCATCATCATCTATGATGAATCCATACCTCCTAGGTATCTTCGGTACTTTTCGTGATTTACGATTCTTTGTGGTACAATAGAATTCTATCTATAGGTTCCTCTTATTTGACTTATAGTTTTTTGTGGTTCTTGAACTCTTCAAGATCTATTATCCTCCCACTAGCCCCTTCAATAATAAACACCTTTATCTTAGAAGGCGCTGTGTTTCGCAACAAACACCTTTTGCTAAGTAGGATTATAGAACACATACCCTAAACTTACTTTAGGATGTCCCACAAATCGATACATGTCAAATCTTGTCCCAAGCTTATCCTTCAAACGCTTTCACATAAGTTGACAACCCCTTAACTTAACATACTTAAGATTAGAATCCTCCCCATCCATAACTTTTATGGAGTCTTGGGGCCGGATTTTGAGGTTACCATTTTTCGTAGATATGTCACCATTTCTAGGACATTATCCCGTAAGGATACCGGAATGCTCAGTAAAATCATTATAGACCGCACTATGTCCAACAAGGTACGATTTTTCATTCAGATACATCAATCAATTATTGTGTATCAGGATGTGTCCATTATGAGAAAACCATTTCAGATGATCTAGAAACTTATAGCACAAGTATTTATTCTTTGATCTAATCAAAGAATCTTAATATATTGCCAATTTGTTTTACTTCTGAATTCTTTGAACCTTTCAAATAATTCAAACTTGTATTTTAGCAAATACACACATTCAACTCTTTGAATGATCATCTCCTTTTCTTATACTAATTTGTTCAATATGCAAAATTATTTTCATGTAAGTCAAGTATACAAAATTTATTAAGTAATATTCCAGTTCTATACAAAACATTATTATTATAAATAGAACAACAATTATTCTTAATTATAATACCAAAGATTTCATTATCCAACAATAAAATGGAAATAATGTTTTCAACGAGAACTGGAATACAATAACAACTTATTGACTTAATAGACTTGCCCATAGGCATTGCTCAACTATAAGTTTCTATGGCTAATATGGCAACCTTTGCTACATTTCCCGCACATAGGATTACTTATATTTGTTTAGTTTTCTACTGCTTTGGTCCCTTCATAAATCTATATTTATGATAACCAAAGTCAGTATCCAATACCCAAGTAGAACCTCGACTTAAAGAAAATTTATTTAAATCATGAACAAAATTGTATTGTAAACCAAACTTCACTAAGCTTCTTTGGTTAGCCTCTCGCAAGATGCTTCTCGCAGCTTTCTTTCCAAAGGTCTCGTGGCTTATTGCAATGGAAGCAAACTCCTTTGCTATCCGTATCAGTTTTGTTCTTATTATCCTTCGTTTATGCCTTTCTATTTACCTTCTTTGAATCGTTCTTCTTTTCGTAAGATCCTTTGGCCCCTACCAAGAAGACTTGATCTTTCTTGGTTGGAAAGTGACTCTCAACATTTTTCAATATGTTAAGCAAATCGGTGAGGCCGATATCTAGCTTGTTCATATAAAAATTCACAACAATTGTGAAAGGAGTCCGGAGACCGAGTGCAAGATCAAATCTTGGCTCAACTCTCCATCCATGACAAAACCGGTGTCCTAATTGATCAATCAAATTGATAATGTTAAGGACTTTTATCTGCATCAGTAGTGTCATCTGGTCATTCTAGATCTAAGAGCTCCTTAGATATCTCGATATCTATCGGTCCCCACTTTCCTCACCATCAACTACTTGATGTGTAGGAATATAGTAGAGCATCCATAGTTTCATGCCGACGTCAAGCTCGTTACTCATGGATGCGAGCATGATGCATCGAGCCAATCAGCATCATCATCTTGCCACTTTCTAAAAGTAGCAATGTCTTCCTCGAGGCATTGTCTGCAACCATTGCGAGGATAGGCGTATTATGGACATAAGATAGCTTTTCACCATGAGAACTATTCTCAATTTCCTTAACCAATCCGCTTTTAATTTGGTCTCGTTTAATTTAGCATCTAATATGCTTAGTAAGGATAGTAATTTAGACATTGTAAAATTCTCAGAAATGAATTTTGTAATTAACAACATTTTAACATACATTCTTTTATTAATTACCAAAATAAATTAGGTCTTGTTTTAAATTGGTATCTCCCACTATTTTCTTCAAAATATATTACCCTCACTTATATAGTTCGCAAAATCTAATTAAAGATTTGCTAGTGAGAATAAGGATCCCATTTCAAATGTATATAGCCTTGTGGTGACACAACAAACTATATATAAATAAATAGGTAGACAACTTTTTGTCAATTACATCAACTATGTAACTCCTTGTATTTTGCCTCTTAGATTATTTTGATCAAGTGGTGGCACATCCGAATCAAAATTATCCAAGTTAAGTCCCACCTAGCACTCCATATATTCAAAAAGAAAAATATCATCCTTGTGGTGACACAACAAAATAATATTGTTCAATTTTCTTTATAAGCATCAAATGTGATAAATTAACATCTTAAATACTTAATACTTGTCTTGTGGTGACACAACAAACTCATATTAAATATTTAATACTCTATTAATTTTATCATGCTAGAAGCTTAATGCGCTCGATATTCCAAATATCTTTGAACGCTTAGGACTTAATATAAAAATTGAGGGGTTTGTTATTAATTTGTCTCATCTTGTTTAATAGCATGCACATATATATATATAAAATACGCATCATATTAATAAACATGCTAAGCATGTTTATATATATATATATATATATATATATATAGCATGCATATATAGAAAACTATATTCTACCCGGATTGATTATGGACTTTTTTTGTAAGACCCTCAAATTTTTTAAATAAAAGGAATTTCCTTTATTTATTATTTTGAAATAGTAAGGTTGATTTGATTAATGTGGATAGTTAAGGGTTAAATACGCAAATATTTCAAAATAAGCAAGTGGTTATAAAATATTCATTTTGTTAAGGGGAATATTCGTTTGGTCGTGGAAATATTCGTGATCAGGGAATATTCGTATTTACTGCAAGCAGCGACCATGTGTGGGCCCCATAACTGAAAAGCGATTGGATGAAGAAAACGACAAATATAAGTTGGTTAAAAATAATACAGCAGTAGTTATTACAAATTAAGATCGCTGAATACCCGGTGGTTAAAATACGAATACGCTGTGGTTGCACAAAGAGTAGACACCAGTATTGCACAAAGATTGTTGAATTATTGATCCTTACGTAAGAAGGCACTACTCAATAATTTTCACAGTAGTTACCGCTCAATATTTTATTTATTGATTCAATAATTGTCATTGCGTTGATATTTTATATTATTGTTGTTCAATAATTGTCACCGCACATTATCTCCATTATCGATCAATAATTCATATTATTTGAATAATATTATTAGATAGCATTATTGGCAATGTCTAGAAAGTTCTCACAAGGAGAGGTTTGGTCACCTAATTGCGCGCCAAGAAGGAGAGAATCCTTATCTGAAAGCCCCTCTTTCTGAGAACTACCGTTGTCATAATCATGATTACGTAATATTATTTGTGAATAATTAATTATTGATTCATATGATAAAGAAATATTTATTTTATGTGGATATAAATGATGGATTTATTTATGTGGTTATAAATGAAGAAATTATTGTTGAGGTGTTTTATCGATATTTTACCGTATTGGAGGTATTAAAAATTAAATCGGGGTTTTTGAGATATATTATGGGGTTATAATTTTTAATCCGACCGCTGGATTGTGGTAATTTTGGGTATGTTATACATACATAAGTTGAGTATATGTCCACAAATTTTGAACCGTTAAAATGCACGAAATGATTTGTTGTGAATTTTAAGAGGTGTTTGATTCGAAAATTAGGTTTATAATTGATTTTGGTGGAAAATTCTAGAATTGAGTGGGCCCCACTTGTGGTTGGTGAAGAAATGTGCTGAATTTTATTTCAAATGTGGTGGGTGGCAATAGTAGCGTAAAAGCCATCGTGTAGTGTCAAGTCTGCCTTGGTACGGCTAACATTTTCCTATAAATAGAGGGCTAAGTTAGAATTGAAAATCACACCGTAAACAAAGTTTTCTCTTTCTCTCTCTATATTATTGAGCGTATTTTGTGAGTATTTAGATACTTTGAGAGTTGTTTGTTTAGTACAAGTTTCATTCAAAGATCACTTGACCTTTCCTTCCGGCACTTGATTCTTTGAGGTAAGGGATGTTATTTTCTTTTCGAATGATATTATTTCTTCAATATCATTATCTTTGAAAATATTGATTGAACTTTTATCAAATTTGGAACTTTTTCATGTCTGGGTTACTTATTCATGGGTTACTATTCACGAGTTACTATTCACGAGTTACTATTCATGAGTTACTATTCACGAGTTACTATTCACGAGTACTATTCATGAGGCGTGAAAATGTTTTTTTGTGGAATTTCTATCTTTTGGTGTCTGAGTTACTATTCACGATATCGGCACTATTCACGATACTCTGACACTATTCACGTATACCTGACTATTCATCGAAAAATAAAATTTCTTCTTTTCAAGTCCAAAATATCTATTCGGATACTAGCTTTGATTGTATCCATGTTTTGATCATTCTTGAATTTTACACCACTATGATTATTTTTGAGGTATTGTTGGACATGGATAAAACAAAGTACTCAAATCCTTAATCCTTAATCCTTGTCATTTTGTTTCAATCGGATTCGCTTCTTTAAAAATATTTTTCATCATCCTCGGTCTTAAATGATGATATTATTGAATATCTTTGCCACGTAGTGCAAAGATGAATGATTTCTCAAGAATATCTTTGGCCTCAGAGTGCAAAGATGAACAGTGTTTAAATGAACATGACTAATCGATGAATATCTTTGGCCAGAAGTGCAAAGATGAACAGTGTTGAGATGAACATGACCGATCGATGAATATCTTTGGCCTCAGTGCAGATGAATGTTTGATTTGAGATGAATATTGATTGATGTTACTGTGGATAAAATTTTGATGATGGATCGTTAAATTCATAGATTATAGTAGATTTCATTCTCTACGTAACTCTTCTATGAATTATTATTTCATTGCGAATATTGATCCGAAACTTGTTGTCTATCAGATTCTATCGATTTTTCCTCGTTGAAGACTAACGATAATTTGTTGTATATTATCTTAGTCATAATATTCTTTATCGAGCTAGTTGAGCTCACCCTTTTCCTTTTGTTCCATTCTTCTCGTGGAGGCGAGAATATAATGAAAGATGAAGCCTGGTATGGAATGAAGGTTTTAGAAAGGATTGTTTAGTAGTCCTCACCATTTTTGTAAAATAATGTATCAATAAATGTGATGAGGATTTATTTGAGTATAAATATTGTCAGAAGATAATATTTGTATTTAAACTCACGCTTTCTTGTTGTAATAATAAAGTTGTAGTTGTTTCATACATCATGTATTGACAACTCGTAATGGGTGATGTATACCTATTTTGGGGCGCCACAATTGGTATCGAGCTTAGGGATATGATCTCCGGCGGAGATCGGGGAATAGAACTAGGAGGGAGAGACGAGTAAATCCTTCGCTAGTGTGTCCTACCTAAGCTTATTTGTTAGTTGGTCAAGATATAGGGATATATGTGATATATTGATTTCCTTAATTAACCCTTGTTTTATGGCGACAATTTGAGAATGTCGATCGAGAATATTAACAATGGAGTAAATGAGACCGTGGAGATGCCTCAGTACTTTACCAACGAGGAGAACGTACAACAGTCGGGCAATGTTCCTCCCGTGAACAACACCATTGAAAGCGAGATGATGAACGAGGGATGTTTAGAAGCTTTTTGCGCTTCATGCAAAATCGACGAGGAGACTCGTGTTCAAAATACAGAGGAGGAAATGATAGCAATTCACGGTTGTCACAAAATGCAAGCGCTTCAAAGAGTTGGGACCACCGAATTTAAGGGAAAGCCGATCCGATCATGGGCGAAACATGGGTCAAACAAATTACCAAGATATTCGATGTCTTGGGATGCACTGGAGAACAGAGGTTCCATTCGCCACCTTTATGTTCCGTGGCGAGGCGAGACTATCGGTGGGAGTCTGTGAAGCGTACCCATCCAAATTCCGCACTCAAAGATGTCTTTGGAGACGTTTGAGAGACTATTTAATGACAAATACTTTCACGAAAGTGTTCGTCATATGAAGGAAGTGGAGTTCATCGATTGGAACAAAACAACATGACGGTGTCTCGATCTCAAAGACGAGGCAAAGTTTGCAGAGTTATCCAGTGCTTGCACCTCATTTGGTGGAGGATGAGGAACGATGACGCTGATGTTTCTTAGAGGTTTGAAACCCAAAGATACGTCGAAGATCTCATTTCTCATAAACTTTCTCTTTATTCAGATGTTGTAAATGGGCTCAATTATTAGAGAGATAACGAGTACTACCAACGAGGACCATAACCGAGGATCGTATCGAGATAGCGCAGTCAATGTAATAATGATAACTCATGAGAAAGAAATGACGGACGAAATGGTAACCACTCCGGTGGTAATCATGGCCATGAAAAATGTAAGAAGCGAAATTAGGAGGAGATTTTAAAAAGAGGAGATTTAACAACGACTATGTGAAGACGACAAAGGCTTAAGAAGTAACCGGGTTCTAAGGGAGGAGATCGACCACCCAATATATGCTACAAATGCGAAAAGAGGGACATATCGGTTAAAACCGCCCACAATAGTTCAAGGTATGCTATAGTTGTGGAAAGGAAGGACATATCGCCGAGATTATACGGTGGCGAAAACCTAGTTCAATGGGGATTTGGTGACTCAAAAGATCGTCCCGTGAAAAAGTCAAAGTCAACGATTCCGGAAGAGCGTTTGTTGTGATCGGTCATAATGCGAGGAACCCAAACGAGGTTATCACGGTAAGCTATTTATAAATTCTTGCGAAGTTTATACCTTACTTGATACTGGGGTGCTACCCATTCATTTATCTCTCTCTTGCATGTGCTCAACGCTTAAACTTGACTCAGAGAAATTAGACTTTGATCTATCTCGTGGAAACTCCGTTAGGAGAAACTTTCATCACATCCACTGCTTATAAATCTTGTTTGATTCAAGTTGGCACCATTACCTTACTGTTGACCTTATCTCTTTAAAGATACTTGCTTTTGATGTGATTTTAGGAATTGATTGGTTAACTACTCATCATGCCAAAATTGATTGTTTTCGTAAGGTTGTTAGTTTTCATATTCCTAACCAACTTTGTTGTGCAATTCAAGCAACTAAACCATTAAAATCAATCACTATCATATCTAATCATAAAGCTATTCGCTTATTGAAAAACGGATGTCGAGCTTTCTTAGCCCATGTTATGGATTTGAATAAAGACACGCCAAATTTGAATAATATTCCTGTTGTTATTGACTTTCTTCCGACGATTTCTGAAGAACTTCCTGTCCTACCCCGAACGTGAAGTTGAATTCTTTATTGATCTTGAACTGGTACAAAGCCCATTTCTAAAACCCCATATCGAATGGCTCCTATTGAACTTCGGGAGTTAAAGGTCCAACTACGAAAATTGTTGGACATCGGTTTCATTCGTCCTAGTACGTCTCCTTGGGGTGCTCTCTGCTTTTATTTGTAAAAAAGAAAGACGGGAGTATGCGACTTTGTATTGACTATCGAGAATTGAACCATGTCACCATCAAGAATAGGTATCCTCTACCTCGTATTGATGACTTGTTTGACCAGCTTGCAAGGCACAATTCTTTTCAAAATCGATCTTCGCTTACGGATATCATCACCAAAATTAGAATCGAGGATATTCCAAAGACCCTTCGAACTCTTCAGATGGGCATTATGAATTCTTAGTCATGTCTTTCGGACTAACTAATGCTCCTGCGGCTTTCATGGATATGATGAACCGGTATTCAAGGAATATTTGGATCGGTTCGTTGTTGTCTTTATTGATGACATCCTTATATATTCCAAAAGTCGTGAAGATCATGAGCACCATTTGAAGTTTGGTACTCCAAAGGCTTCGTGAAAACCAACTATATGCCAAATTGAAGAAATGCGAGTTCGGCTTGAGAAGTAGCATTTCTTGGGCATGTAGTGTCAAAACATGGAGTATCTGTTGATCCGTGAAGATTGAAGCAATACAAAGTTGGAAGCAACCAAAAGTCGGTGGTGAAAAGCACGTAGCTTTTTGGGCTTAATGGGTTATTATCGGAGATTCGTGGAAGGGTTTTCTCGAATCGCTACTCCATTAACTCACTAACTCGGAAGGATACAAAATTCGTTTGGAGCGAAGAATGCGAGAAAAGTTTCCAAGAGCTTAAGAGGAGACTTATTTCGCAAGACTGTTCTAACAATACCATCCGGTTGGATGGATTTGTTATCTCTGATGATGCTTCGTGCAAGGGTTAGGATGTGTTCTCATGCAACGTGGGAAAGTCATAGCCTATGCCTCATCGACAACTTAAAGAGTATGAGAGGAATTATCCTACTCATGATCTAGAGTTAGCAATGCCGCTACTAAAAGATATGGAGGCACTATCTATATGGGGAGAAAGTGGAGATATATTCGGATCATAAAAGCCTTAAATATTTCTTCACTCAAAAAGAACTCAACATGCGGCGTGACGTTGGCTCGAGCTATTGAAAGACTACGACCACACTATTCAATACCATCCCGGTAAAGCGAGCGTGGTAGGTATGCGCATTGAGTAGAAGATCATATGCGGGAACGAAAAGCGATGATGTCAAGTATACGCGCATAGAGCCAACTTTAATAGAAAAAGTTAAGGTTGCTCAAGCCACCGACCGAGAATGATGCGTGTATGAAGAAGAAAGTACAAGAAGGAGCTATTCCTAAGGCGAGAATTGATGAAGAAGGAATACTTGAGTCCACTCTAGACTTTGTGTTCCTAACGACTCGATTTGAAGTACAAGATTATGATGGAGGCACACAAGACACCATTTGCAATCCATCCTCGGAAGTACTAAAATGTATCGTGATCTTCGACATACATTTTGGTGGAATAATATGAAGAGAGAGATTGCAAAGTTTATCTCGATGTGTTTAACTTGCCAACGTGTAAAGGCGGAGCATCTAGTACCTAAGGGTCCGTTGCAACCACTTGAGATTCCGGAATGGAAGTGGGAACACATTACCATGGATTTCGTTATGGGTCTTCCTACGGTTTCTCAAGGCATCAATGCTATTTGGGTTATTGTTGATAGATTAACCAAGTCTGCTCATTTCTTGCCGATACGGAGACTTATTCCCTCGAACGCCTTGCTAGTATGTATGTACGTAAATGAGATCGTGAGGTTGCATGGCATGCCTGTATCCATAGTTTCGGATCGTGACCCAAGATTCACTTCAAGATTTTGGGTTAGCTTGCAAAAATCTATGGGCACGGATTTGCGATTTAGTTCGGCATACCATCCCCAAACGGACGGACAATCAGAGAGGACTATTCAAACTCTTGAAGATTTATTAAGACTCTGTGTCCTAGACTTCAAGGGCGGGTTGGGATAAGTATTTACCATTGGTGGAATTCTCCTACAACAACAAGCTTATCGTGCAAGTATAGGTGTGGCTCCATTCAAGCATTATATGGGCCGAAAATGTCGTTCTCCAATATGTTGGGATGAGGTGGGTGAAGCAACATTGTTGGGACCTTGAAAGTTAATACGTATGACTACCGAAAAGATCCAAATGATTCGACAAACGATACAAAACGGCTCAAGATCGACAAAAGAGTTATGCGGATCTTCATCGAAAGGACGTGGAATTTAATGTAGGGGATCATGTATTGTTTTGAAGTTGCTCCATGGAAGGGAGTTACAAGATTTGGGAAGAGAGGAAAGCTCAATCCACGATTTATTGGTCCATTTCAAATTCTTGACCGAGTAGGAAATGTAGCCTATAGACTTGCATTACCTCCAAGTATGTCTCGTGTTCATAATGTTTTTCACATATCTGTACTTCGTAAATATGTGAAAGACCCGAACCACGTTATAGAGTTAGAACCGGACGAGATAGCCGAAGACTTAACGTATGAGGAGGTACCTGTCAAGATTTTGGATAGGAAGGAGCATGTCCTACGCGCAAAGGTCATACCACAAGTTAAAGTTTTGTGGAGGAATCATGCTATAGAGGAAATGACCTGGGAATTGGAAACGGAAATGAAAGCGAGGTATCCTCATCTTTTCGAAACACCGTGTACGTCGTCGTCAATTTCGAGGGACTAAATTTCATAAGAAGGGAGGTTATGTAAGACCCAAAATTTTTTTAAATAAAAAGGAATTTCCTTTATTTATTATTTTGAAATAGTAAGGGTTGATTTGATTAATGTGGATAGTTAAGGGTTAAATACGCAAATATTTCAAAATAAGCAAGTGGTTATAAAATATTCATTTTTGTCGGGGAATATTCGTTTGGTCGTGGAATATTAAATGCTTCTGGGGAATATTCGTATGCGACAAGTAGCGACCATGTGTGGCCCCATAACGAAAGCGATTGGATGAAGAAAACGACAAATATAAGTTGGTTAAAAATAACGGCGTAGTTGTTACCATTAAGACCGTTGGAATACCCTTTGGTGGTTAAAATACGATGTCTACGTGGTTGCACAAAGAGCATTACCTGCGGTATTGCACGATATTGTTGAATTATTGATCCTTACGTGAAGAAGGCACTACTCAATAATTTTCACGGTGAATTCTTGTTCAATATTTTATTTATTGATTCAATAATTGCTTTGCGTTGATATTTTATATTATTGTTGTTCAATAATTGTCAACGCACATTATCTCCATTATCGGATCAATAATTCATATTATTTGAATAATATTATTAGATAGCATTATTGGCAATGTCTAGAAAGTTCATCGAGGAGAGGTTTGGTCACCTAATTGCGGCATGCCAAGAAGGAGAAATCCTTATCGAAAAGCCCCTTTTCTGGAACGGCTGGTTGTCATAATTGTGATTACAGTATATTATTTGTGAATAATTAATTATTGATTCATATGATAAAGAAATATTTATTTTATGTGGATATAAATGATGGATTTATTTATGTGGTTATAAATGAAGAAATTATTGTTGAGGTGTTTTATCGATATTTTACCGTTGGAGGTATTAAAAATTAAATCGTGGGTTTTGAGATATATTGCGGGGTTATAATTTTTAATCCCACCGCTGGATTGTGGTAATTTTGGGTATGTTATACATACATAAGTTGAGTATATGTCCACAAATTTTGAACCGTTAAAAATGCACGAATGATTTGTTGTGAATTTTAAGAGGTGTCGGATTCAAAAAATAGGTTTATAATTGATTTTGGTGGAAAATTCTAGAATTGAGTGGGCCCCACTTGTGGTTGGTGAAGAAATGTGCTGAATTTTATTTCAAATGTGGTGGGTGGCAATAGTAGCGGTAAAAGCCATCGTGTAGCAGTCAAGTCTGCTTTTGGCGGCTAACATTTTCCTATAAATGAGAATTTTAAGTTAGAATTGAAAATCACACCGTAAACAAAGTTTTCTCTCTTTCTCTCTATATTATTGAGCGTATTTTGTGAGTATTTAGATACTTTGAGAGTTTCCCATTTAGTACAAGTTTCATTCAAAGATCACTTCCGACCTTTCCTTCCGGCACTTGATTCTTTGAGGTAAGGGATGTTATTTTCTTTCAGAATGATATTATTTCTTCAATATCATTATCTTTGAAATATTGGTTGAACTTTTATCAAATTTGGAACTTTTTCATGTCTAAGTTTACTATTCATGGGTTACTATTCATGAGTTACTATTCACGAGTTACTATTCATGAGTTACTATTCACGAGTTACTATTCACGAGTACTATTCATGAAGCGTGAAAATGTTTTTTTGTGGAATTTCTATCTTTTGGTGTCGGAGTTACTATTCACGTATACGGCACTATTCACGTATACGGCACTATTCACGTATACGGCACTATTCACGTATACGGCACTATTCATCGAAAAATAAAATTTCTTCTTTTCGTCCAAAATATCTATTCTGGATACTAGCTTTGATTGTATCCATGTTTTGATCATTCTTGAATTTTACACCACTATGATTATTTTTGAGGTATTGTTGGACATGGATAAAACAAAGTACGAATCCTTAATCCTTAATCCTTGTCATTTTGTTTCACTGGATTCGTTCTTTAAAAATATTTTTCATCATCCTCGGTCTTAAATGATGATATTATTGAATATCTTTGGCTTTTATAGTGCAAAGATGAATGATTTCTGAAGAATATCTTTGGCTTTTGTAGTGCAAAGATGAATGTGTTTAAATGAACATGACTTAATCGATGAATATCTTTGGCACCAGTAGTGCAAAGATGAGCAGTGTTGAGAGATGAACATGATGGATCGATGAATATCTTTGGCTCAGTAGTGCAAAGATGAATGTTTGATTTGAGATGAATATTGATTGATGTTACAGGATAAAATTTTGATGATGGAATTTGTTAAATTCATAGATTATAGTAGATTTCATTCTCTACGTAACTCTTCTATGAATTATTATTTCCATTCGCTTGAATATTGATCCGAAACTTGTTGTCTATTGTATTCTATCGATTTTTCCCTCATTGAAGACTAACGATAATTTGTTGTATATTATCTTAGTCATAATATTCTTCTTGAGCTAGTTGAGCTCACCCTTTTCCTTTTTGTTCCATTCTTCTCGGGGAGGCGAGAATATAGCGAGTGCAGTGGGGTATGGAATGAAGGTTTTAGAAAGGATTGTTTAGTAGTCCTCACCATTTTTGTAAAATAATGTATCAATAAATGTGATGAGGATTTATTTGAGTATAAATATTGTCTAGAAGATAATATTTGTATTTAAACTCACAGCTTTCTTGTTGTAATAATAAAGTTGTAGTTGTTTACGCATCATGTATTTGACAACTCGTAATGGGTGATGTATACCTATTTTGGGGCGCCACACTTTTATTCTAGTTTGGTTCACTAGAGCCACCAAGTGAACCAAAAGGTCAAACCCTAGGGGTGCAAGAAATAATATTTAAATATAACTTTTACATTTAAACCCTGGGCTCTATTACAAACGGGTCTTCAAGCGCTTCTTGTTACTTGATCTCTAATTCTTCAAAATTAATTCTAAATATTCCTATTACAAAAACTATTTTAAAATAAATAAAACCTTGATCGCTGATCGAGGGAAGTACATAGGAGGGAATAGAATTTACATTAAGAAAAATTAGAGAAGGCGAGGTCTGCAGAGACCCCATTTAATAAAACCCATACATTCATGCATCCAACTAAAATAAAATCCAATCAGATAATCAATAGTCCATAATCAATCCCATTTATTATCATACACATCACCATATGCATCAATAAATAACATTCATCTCATGAATAATAAACATTTAATATATATATCGATATCATTTAATGGGCAAATTTAGTTAGTATAAAATCTAATTTTGAATTAAAATAAACTCCTTTATTTTAATCCAAATTTAAATCAAAATAAAACTATTTTATTTTAATTTATCCTATTTTGAATAAAATAAACTATTTTATTTTAATCAAAATTTTAATCAAAATAAACTCCTTTATTTTAATTAATTATGGAATCCAATTCCATGGAATAAAAAAATCTCTAATTAAAATAAACTCTTTTATTTTAATTAATTATGGAATCCAATTCCATGTAAAAAAAATATTTTATTAAAGGAAACACGGATATTCTTTCCTATTCACAAATAAACTCTTTATTTTGAATAATATGAAATCTTATTTCATATTTAAATAAACTCTTTTATTTAAGGAAACATGGATTCTCTTTCCTATTCACAAATAAACTCTTTTATTTTGAATAATATGAAATCTTATTTCATATCTAAACAAACTCCTTTATTTAAGGAAAGATGGATTTACTTCCTATTCATAAATAAACTCCTTTATTTTAGGAAAAATAAAATCCAATTTCAACTCCAATTAGTTATTATGGAATCCAATTCCAACTCTAATTAGTTAAGATGAAATTCTAATTTTAAAATTAAAATAAATCTTTTATTTTAATATTAAAATAAACCTTTTATTTTAAGATTAAAATAAATCTTTTTATTTTAATTATAAAATTATTTAAAATTAAAATAAAACTTTATATTTTAATATTAAAAGAAACCTTTTATTTTAAAATTAAAATAAACTTTTATTTTAATTATGTAATAATTAAGAATATATATATATATATATATATATATATTCGTAATATATATATTATATATATATTCGGTACTCATGAACCTTCCTTAACTCTGTCCTTTCACGTAAAAAAAACGGACTTTGAATATATAATCCTGTTAAAACCGGATTTTATTTATATAACTCTGATATATAAAATCGGATTTTATTTAAAAACCGGATTTGAATATATAACTCTGATCAAGGTACTCATTTTATTTTTAAAGGATTCACGTAAATCAAGGTACTCATGGATGTGCCAGCGAATCTGCAGATTCCAAAAAAATATTTTTGTTCTGTTTTTTTTTTTTTTTTTTAAATTTTATACTGATAAAATTATGCCCAATAAAATTGTTCTAAACACATATCAATATACATATCAAATTAAAACAATTAATAATTCGCATAAAGGTTTGGCTCTGATACCACTGTCAGGTTTGTAATATTCATGAACGCAATCAAATTGCAAAAAAAGTGCGGAAGCGTGTAAAAATCAGAGTTTAAAAATTATTTACAAACCATAAAACCCGGATCACCCTTTATGCACAATTATTAATTAAACGAAAAGATATGAAGAACAAACATACCCTTGAAGATCCGAGCTTCCTCAGGTACAAGTTCACCTCCAATCCTTTTCGCGTTCAACTTGAATCCACCGGGTTTGGTTCCTTCCTTTGATCAACGTTAGCCACCCAAGTGTTTGGCCTCTAGAGGTGATCCACCAAGGAAGAATAAAATTCAAGAAGATGGGTGTTATGGCTAACCCTAGTTTTCTATCTCTATAGAAAAGGCATACTCCCAACAACTTGAAATTATTACGACTTTTATTAAAAGTCAACAACCCATACCACACATAATAAGACTCTCTTATTTATAGATGTGGGCAACCCACCTTAACAATTAAGGAATTGGGTTTTATTTAATTAATTAAATTCTTTTAATTAATTAAGCTCCCTAATCTTATTAGGGATAATTAATTAAACTCTTTTAATTAATTTAACCTCCTAATCTTATTAGGAATAAATGAGAGTACTTATATTAAATTAATTCCTAAACTCTTTTAGAAATTAAAATAATAATAATTGTAATAATATTAATAAGACTCCTCTTATTAATTTATATTTAATATTTCTAAAATATTAAATAATAAATATTAAGCTATTTAATTTATTCTATCACCATAGATTAAATTAAATATACATAACATATTATTACGATTATGCCATTAACTTCTTAAATAATTATTCTTCCTTTTATGGTGTGACCTTTTAGGTTCTCCATATTAAACCTATTGTGAATAAATCAATTAGAACAATTCTAATCTTATTTAAATAAATAAATTAAACAATTAATTTATTTAAATAATATTTATTCTACAATAGGGATAAGCCTCCCTAGCGATCAACGACTTTCCAGATAATATAGATTTCAACATTAATCATTAAAGAACCTTTGAGTAAATAGTTACCGTACAATTCAATCCTTCCACCATACAATGTCCCAATTAAATATAAGACATGGAATTACTGTCAAGTCTTATTTTATTTAATTATATGTATTTCGATCCTTAAATGCACAACTCCAAATAATGCAAATTAGAAACTCCTTTCTAATTTCATTCTGCCTTGGCCAAGGACTACTGGGTTGTCATTTATCGAATCACATAGGACATTTCTCTTTTTTTATTAGAAGTGGTAGATTCTTTATTGATCATACATTATCTCCATGTACAACTTATTATACCCAAGCATACCCTTTGATATACCCTAAGGGTCTTAAGGAATAAGTCAAAGTATAACTCATCATACACAAGATACTATGATGATCTCAAGTCCAAGGATCACTTGTCTTACTATCACTACAGAATTTCTATTGACAGCAAATAAAACTCCATTAGGTATTCCTTAGCGAGCCACGTTCAGTGAACTTATTCTCTAATAAGCACCTACATACTTGCTTTAGTGTCTCCACACAAATGATCATGAGATCAATCATCCTCATCCAATGAGCAAGCAACGTATGTACCAATCTATCCGGATTCACTAATCCCCAATTTAGTAATCCAATGATTGGGAACTATTTTAGTTTTTAAGCTTTCTAAGAATTTAGATCTCATTAGAATGATCATCATCATTATTCTAAAAGCATTGCTTAAAACTATGGGTTTATCACATATTATAAAACAGCATCATGTAGATAATTAAAAGCCTTTAATAAATTAATACTTTTTATTAATAAATGAATAAGATTGTTACAAAGTATATGCTTTATCATCAAACATGATTGGCTTGTGTGCATACTACTTTCAGTATGTATACCAAAGTACTAATTTATAACAAAAACATAAACAATTAACAATCAGAAGATGATTAAACAGGTCGGTCAAAGTAGCCGGTTCAGTTGTTCTTGTGCTTTCTGGGCAACCTAGAAAACCAACTTCCGTGAACGGTCAACCCACTTTGAATGATTATATCTTGGAATCTATGGTTCATCTGAACATATTTTCTTTTCCAGATTAAAGACCTACTTACGTGCTACTTAATATCAATCGATTAATGCACCAAAACATAAACACACATGAATCAAAAGCCCGACATTCAAATTACCGCCGACCATTTTTTCAAAATTCCGAGATTTCATAAAATGCTTAATTAAGGCATCTAGATGTTATGAAAACGTGTTCTACCACTCTATCATACTTTCTAACATCCTAATATATAATTATAAACATCTAAACAACAAATCTAACATAAGATCAAAGAGAAATTTATGAACTAGGGTTTACACCTTTTTTTGAGAAATTTGTGATTCTAGCTTCTGATCTTGTTGCTGATAACACCCAGGCTTGATATGGTAGGTTTATAAGTGTATCTATGCTTTGAGAATTCGTGGGTTTGCTCAGCCCTAAGGTTTCTATTTATAGAATTCTCCAACTTGGCTTTTTGGTCATTTTTCCACCTACTTGCCTCCATAAAGATCTGATCTGTGACTTTTCTGCTGCTTGGGAGTTTGGAAGCATGTCATGTGATGTTTTGGAACTTGTAATGGTGACTCCCAACCTACTTGTGAGCTAGTTGATTAAGTTAATAGCTTAATTAGGTTTAAATATTCACTAATCTTGATTAGGGTTTTGTTTCTAATGATTAGGAATGTTAAGTAATGTTAATTAGTACCTAATAGAAGTTTACTAACCATGATTAAGTGTTAACATAAGCTAATTAGAGTTAGATTAGCTAATTAGGGTTTAATTAATAAATTAGGGTTAGGGTTTTGCTAATTAGGGTTAGGGTTTTGCTAATTAGGGTTAGGGTTTGTTAACCTAGGTTTACTAACCTAAATTTCTCACTAATCCTAACAAGCACGATAAAGCAACTTATCAAAATAATTTTATCGAAAAGTCCGATTATGGAAAAAAATTAAGCACGAGGTGTCAAGCACGACGTTTTTTGGATAAAAATTTATTTGGTCAATTTTTTCAAACCAAGTATATAATAACACGTAACATATTCAGAACAAAGAAATTTTATTTATATAACGGGATTTATACATACGAGTCTTATTAGGGTTTTGGGTTTTTACATTCACCTCCACTAATAAGAATTTCATCCTCGAAATTACAGTACATGTTAAGTAAAAAGTTGAGGATAATTCTCTCGCATTTTATCTTCAAGCTCCCATGTAGCTTCTTCAACATTCTGGTTTCTCCGTATTACTTTAACCGATGCTATCACTTTATTACGAAGGACTTGCTCTTTTACTATTGATGATCTCGCATGTGTTCTTCTACATAAGAAAGATTTTCTTCGATTTGGATCTACTTTCATAATTTATAACGTGTTTATAATCAGGTTTGTATGGTCGTAAAATGGACACATGAAACACATTATGAATATGGTTTAACTCAGGTGGTAGTGCTATTTCATAAGCAACTTCACCAATTCTTCTCAAAATTTCAAAAGGTCCAATGAACCTCGGACTTAGTTTTCCTTTCTTGCCAAAACGTATCTTGCCCTTCCAAGGAGATACTTTCAAGAATACATGGCTTCCTACACTAAAATTTTGTTGTTGACGATGTGGATCAGCGTATTTTCTTTGTCGATCTTGAGATGCTTGTAATCATTGACGTATGATTCTGATAGTTTCAGCGGTTTGTTGAATTATTTTAGGTCCTAACATTTGTCTTTCCCCGACTTCATCCCAACACATAGGCGTTCTACATTTTCTTCCATATAAGGCTTCATAGGGTGGCATACCTATGCTAGCATGATAACTATTGTTGTAGGCGAATTCGACTAAAGGTAACTCGTCTTCCCAACTTCCTTTGAAGTCTATAACACATGTTCTCAACATATCCTCATATGTTTGTATGGTTCTCTCTTTATGTCCATCAGTTTGAGGATGATAGCTGTACTTAGTCTTAACTGTGTTCCTAAATTTTTCTGAAGACTCTTCCAAAAATTTGAAGTAAAACGTGGATCTCGGTCTGATACTATGGAAACAGGTACTCCATGCCTAGAGATTGAATATATAATTTGGCAAGGTGATCCAGGTTATGAGTAATTTTAATAGGTAAAAAGTGAGCGGATTTAGTTAAACGGTCAACTATTACCCAAATGGCGTTTTGGCATTTTTGTGTAGTTGGAAGACCCACTACAAAGTCCATGTTTATATGTTCCCACTTCCACTCAAGAATTGGTAAGGGTTGAAGTAAACCACTTGGCTTCTGATGTTCTACCTTAACCCTTTGACACGTGAGACATTTACTTACCCATTCAACTATTTCCCTTTTCATATTTAACCATCCAAATTGTCGACTTAAATCTTTGAACATTTTAGTACTGCCAGGATGTATGACAAATTTAGAATTATGTGCTTCATTTAAAATTTCATCTTAATCCAGATTCTATTTTCATATCTAATTATTCCATCCGTATCTATTCGAAATTTATTATACTTATCATGTGTAGAATTAGATTTAAACTTTTGAGACTCTTCATCCTTCTCCTATATCTCTTTAATTTTATCGAGCAGAGATGAAACTCCTTCTAAAATATATAATTTTTGGGTAGAGGTAGTTGGACATTCCACCTCAATTTTTAACTTTTCAAAGACTTTTATTAACCTATCATTGGTGGTTAATACATTCAATTTTTCTTGATTCTTTCTACTTAACGCATCAGCTACAACATTTGCTTTGCCGGGATGATATAAGATTTCACAGTCAAAATCCTTTATCAGTTCTAACCATCGCCTCTGTCTTACTTTTTACCTTCTCATTCTGAGTCTTTTTGTCCTGATGAAACTTAGCGAGATTTTCATTCTCACTTTCAGTTATAGTGGCCTTCTCTAGTATTTCAGAGAAAGTTTTGATTTGAAGCACTGATAATTTACTCCGAATCTGAGGTTTTAAACCTTCTTAGTACCTACGAGTCTTTCTAAGTTCAGTGGTTACTTGATGAGGAGCAAACCTGGATAGTTCATTAAACTTAGTCAGTATCTTTGGTTACAAATGAAGATCTCCTTGTTTTAAGTCCGTAAATTTTATTTCCATTCGGTCTTTCGTGGATTGGGAAAAATAGTTTTCAAATAACAACTCTTTAAATCTATCCCAAGGAACAATTTCGGCTTCTACTCGACCTTTGGTTGATTCCCACCAATAATTAGCTTCACCTTTCAAGAAGAAAGTTGCAAAAGTTATCTTCAAGTTATTACTAACATTGGTTACTAGGAAGAATTTTTCTATCTCGTAAATCCAAATCACGCATCTACGTGTTCTAATGTACCTTTAAATTGTGTGGTCCAACTAATTTAAAGTCTTTAACGGATGTATTTTCGTTTATGTGTCTATTTATTACTCCTAACATCATATCTGTGGCGCCCCCAAAATAGGTATACATCACCTATTCGAGTTGTCAATACATGGTGTAAAACAACTACAACTTTATTATTACAACAAGAAACCATGAGTTTGAATACAAATATTATCTTCTAGACAATATCTATACTCAAATAAATCCTCATCACATTTATTGATACATTAATTTACAAAATGGTGAGGACTACTAAACAATCCTTTCTAAAACCTTCATTCCATACCCTACTTGCATCTCGCTATATTCTCGCCTCCCGAGAAAAATGGAACAAAAAGGAAAAGGGTGAGCTCAACTAGCTCAAGAAAAGAATATTATGACTAAGATAATATACAACAAATTATCGTTAGTCTTCAACAGGAAAAATATAATAGAATACAATAACAACAAATTTTAAATCAATATTCGCAGCGAAATAATAATTCATTAGAAGAGTTAAGTAGAGAATGCAAACTACTATCTTTTATGTATGAATTTAAAAGTTCATCGCTCATCTTTTATCCCCATTAACATCAATCAATATACATCCGAATCAAATATTCATCTTTGCACTACGTGCCAAAGATATTCATCATTGGTCATGTTCATTTAAACACTGCTCATCTTTTGCACTACGTGCCAAAGATATTCTTCAGAAATCATTCATCTTTGCACTACAGCCAAAGATATTCTTAAGAAATCATTCATCTTTGCACTACAGGCCAAAGATATTCCATAATATCATCATTTAAGACCGAGGATGATGTAAAATATTTTTTAAAGAAACGAATCCAAAGAAAACAAAATGACAAGGATTAAGGATTAAGGATTCGTACTTGGTTTTATCCATGTCCAAAAATACCTCAAAAATAATCATAGTGGTGTAAAATTCAAGAATGATCAAAACACGGATACAATCGAGTTAGTATCCGTAATAGATATTTTGGACAAAAGGAAAAATTTTATTTTTCTATTGAATAGTGCCGTATACGTGAATAGTGTGTGAGATACGTGAATAGTGCCGATACGTGAATAGTAACTCAAACACCAAAAGATAGAAATTCCACAAAAACATCTTCACGCTTCATTAATAGTACTTTCGTGAATAGTAACTCGTGAATAGTAACTCATGAATAGTAACTCATGAATAGTAACCCATGAATAGTAACCCCGATATGAAAAGTTCCAAATTTGATAAAACTTCAGATCAACATTTCAAAGATAATGATATTGAAGAAATAATATCATTTAAAAAAAAAATAATATCCACTTACCTCAAAAGAGCAAGATTGACGATTTGAATAACGCTGAATGAACTTGCAATCATATATCAATACTCAAAGTATACTCAAAATACTCACAAGAATACGCTTCAAAATATCGAGAGAAATAGAGAGAAAACTTCAGCTTTACGTGATTTTCAATTCTAACCTAAGCACCCTATTTATAAATTTCTTTCATCGTAAAATTCAATAATTCATAATAAATAGCCCTTTCATCAGAAAATTCGAATCTCGCGAGTTTTTATAGGAAATTCAATTCTCTACAACTTTGCAGAAGAAAGTTTTTCCAAATTCCAAATAGAAATTGACCGAAATCCACAAACGAGTGATTTTACAAGCTATAATCAAATTTCGGTCAATAATTGTGTCCACCAACACACAAAACATGTGTTAAACATTTAATGCCACAAAAATACTCTTCCTCCTCATATACTCATATATCCCATATTCATTGTAAAAATATCACCGTTAATATATTATTAAAATAATATATTTAAATGAATTATTTTATCAGAAAAAGATAAAATATTAATTTTCAACAATTGTCATTTTAAAAATTTTCTCCATCTATATCCACATAAAATCAATATTTTCCTCATCATATAAATCAATAATTAATTATTCACAATAATATTACGAATCACAATATTGACAACGAGTGCGCCTTCCAGAAAGAGGGGCTTTCCAATAAGAATTTCTTCTTCACTCGGGCGCCGCAATTAGATGACCAAACCTCTCCTTAGATGTAACTTTCTAGACATTGCCAATAATGTTATCTAATAATATTATTCAGATAATATGAATTATTGCTTCGATAATGAAAAATACTATGTAATGACAATTATTGAAACAACAAAGAATATAAAATATCAACGCAAAGAATTATTAACTCAATAAAATACTGAATGCAATTACCGTAACCCATTATTGAGTAGTGCCTTCTACGTAAGAATCAATAATTGGTGCAATACTGTGTACCGCTCAACAACGCCAGATATTAGTGTGTTTTAACCACCGGGTATTCCAACAAAAGATAACTCTTGAATAACTACGTCGTTATTTAAAAACAACTTATATTTGTCGCTTTCTTCATCCAATCGCTTTCATTATGGGGCCCTACATGGTCGCTACCGCCGCATTTAATATTCCCCGACAAGCATTTAAATATTCCACGACCAAACGAATATTCCCCACAACAATGAATATTTTATAACCACTTGCTTATTTTGAAATATTTGCGTATTTAACCCTTAACTATCCACATTAATCAAATCAACCCTTACTATTTCAAAATAATAAATAAAGGAAATTCCTTTTTATTTAAAAAATTTTTCGGTCTTACAACCTCCCTCCTTATGAAATTTCGTCCCTCGAAATTGACGTACGACGCACAGTGTTTCAAAAGGTGAGGATACCTACCGCTTTCATTTCCGTTTCCAACTCCCAGTGTCATTTCCTCTATAAGCATGATTCCTCCACAAAACTTTAACTTGTGTATGACCTTTCTTGCCGTAGGGACATGCTCCTTCCTATCCAAAATCTTGACAGTATCTCCTCATACGTTAAGTCTTCTACTATCTCGTCCTGGTTCTAACTCAATAACGTGGTTCGGGTCTTTCACATATTTACGGCAGTACAGATATGTGAAACACATTATGAACACGAGACATACTTTCGAGGTAACGCAAGTCTATAGGCTACATTTCCTACTCGGTCAAGAATTTGAAATGGACCGATAAATCGTGGATTGAGCTTTCCTCTCTTCCCAAATCTTGTAACTCCTTCCATGGAGCAACTTCGCAACAATACATGATCCCCTACATTAAATTCCACGTCCTTTCGATGAAGATCCGCATAACTCTTTTTATCGATCTTGTGCCGCTTGGTTTGTATCGCTGTTTCAATCATTTGGATCTTTTCGGTGGTCATACGTACTAACTCGGGTCCCAACAATGTTGCTTCACCCACCTCATCCCAACATATTGGAGAACGACATTTTCGTCCATATAATGCTTCAAATGGAGCCACACCTATACTTGCTCGATAATCTGTTGTTGTAGGAGAATTCCACCAATGGTAAATACTTATCCCAATCGCCTTGAAGTCTAGGACACGAGTCTTAATAAATCTTCAAGAGTTTGAATAGTCCTCTCGATTGTCCGTCCGTTTGGGGATGGTATGCTTACTAAAAACGCAAAAATCCGCTCATAGCTTTTTGCAAGCTAACCCAAAATCTTGAAGTGAATCTTGGGTCACGATCCGAAACTATGGATACAGTATGCCATGCAACCTCACAATCTCATTCACGTCATACTAGCAAGACGTTCAAGGAATAAGTCTCCGTGTCGGCAAGAAATGAAAGCGGACTTGGTTAATCTATCAACAATAACCCAAATAGCATTGATGCCTTGAGAAACCGCAGGAAGACCCGTAACGAAATCCATAGTAATGTGTTCCCACTTCCATTCCTAATCTCAAGTGGTTGTAAGCGGACCCTTAGGTACAATATGCTCCACCTTTACACGTTGGCAAGTTAAACACATCGAGATAAACTTTGCAATCTCTCTCTTCATATTGTTCCACCAAAATGTATGTCAAGATCACGATACATTTAGTACTTCCAAGATGGATTGCAAATGGCGATTGTGTGCCTCCATCATAATCTTGTACTTCAAATCGTAGTCGTTAGGAACACAAAGTCTAGAGTGGACTCAAGTATTCCTTCTTCATCAATTCTCGCCCTAATAGCTCCTTCTTATACTTTCTTCTTCATACGCGCCCCGGCTCAAGATTAGTGGCTTGAAAGCAACCTTAACTTTTCTATTAAAGTTGGCTCTGTCGTATACTTGACATCATCGCACTTTCGTCAAGATATGATCTTCTACTCACCGCGTCATACCACGTTCGCTTTTCCGGGATGGCATGATCGTAACATGTCTTTGAAATGAGTCTCCTCTTGAGTTCTTCAAGCTCTTCCCACATTCCTTGCTCCATTCGAATTTTGTATCTCTACGAGTCACCGTTAATGGAATAGCGATTCGAGAATATCCTTCAACGAATCTCCGATAATAACCAACTAAGCCTGAAAAAGCTACGCCTTTCGATAATCGACTTAGGTTGCTCTCAACTGTGACTCAGATCCCAATCTTGGATAGCACGTCACAATGACACCTATCGGTTTACTATCGCATCGAATATGACGTCCCTACAGAGAGTTCGGCTTAGTGAATTCCACAAAGGAAGTCACAAAATAAAGGCTCAGTACCAAATTTATAGTTGAATTTTTAACTCCCGAAGTTCAATAGGAGCCATTCGATATGAGATTTGAAATGAGTTTTGTCACCGGGTTCAAAGTCGATACAAAATTTAATATCGAGCTTTGGGAGTAAGCGAAGAAATTCTTCAGAAATACGTCGGAAAAATCAATAACAATGAGAATATTATTCAAATCGACGTGTCTTTATTCAAATCCATAACATGGACTAAGAAAATTTGACATCCATGCAATAAACGAATGACTTCATGGCTTGATATGAAAATGTTTGACTACAATGGTTTGATTGCTTGAATTCGAATAACAGGTTGCTTAGGAATATGAAAACTAACAACCTTAAGAAAATAATCAATTTCGGCATGATGAGTAGTTAACCTTAAAATCACATCAAAAGCAAATATCTCTATAGAAATAAGGTTAACAGGTAATGTGATAGTGCCAACTTGAATCAAGCAAGATTTTTAAACAACGGATGTAATGAAAGTTTCTCCTAACGGAGTTTCCACAGATAGGTCAAAGTCTAATTTCTCCGGAGTCAAGTTTAAACGTTGAGCGCAAGTAAGAGAGATAAAAGAATGGGTAGAACCGATATCTAGTAAGGTATATACTTCAAGAATTTATAATTAACTAACCCGTATAAAACTTCATTCGGGTTCCTTGCATTTTGACCGTCCACGACAAACGCTCTTCCAAGAACCGCTGACTTTGACTTTTCGGACATCCTTTTGAGTCACCATTCCATTGGATGGGTTTCGATATCGTATAATCTCGTGATATGTCCTTCCTTTCCACAATTATAGCATACCTTGAATCTGTTGTGGCGGTTTGGATGATATGTCCTCTTTTCCGCATTTGTAGCATATGGCCGGTGGTCGTTCTCCTCCCTTAAAACTAGTTGCTCTTGGCGCGCGTCTTCACATGGTCGTTGTTGAATCTCCTCTTTTAAAATCTCCTCCCACTCGCTTCTTCTATTTTCATGGCCACGATTACCACCAGTGGGATACCGCCTTTGTCTGTATTCTTCTTTCTCCACCGGTTATCGTTATTACGATGATGCTATCTTCTTGGTATGATCCTCGTTTATGGTCCCTCGGTTGAACGTTACTCGTTATCTCGCTCTAACAACCGAGCCATGTTGACAACATCTCAATAGAGAGAAATTTATGAGAAATGAGATATTTGGCGTATGTCGGGTTTCAAACCTCTCGAAACATCCGCGTCATACGCTCCTCATTCTCCACCAAATGAGGTGCAACTCGGATAACTCCGCGAACTTCGCCTCGTCTTTGACACCGCCATGTTATTACGCTTCTAGTCTAATAAACTCCACTTCCTTCATATTGAATACTTTCGTGGAAGTACTTGTCATTGAACTGCTTCTCAAACGTCTCCCATGACATGCTTGTAGTGCGTACCGGATGGGTACGCTTCACGATTTCCCACCGATGTCTCGCCTCGCCACGGACATAAAGGTGGCGAATGGAACTTCTGTTCCTCGCATCCCAAGACATCGAATATCTTGGTAATTTGTTTTGACCCACGTCTCCGCTTAATCGGATCCGGCTTTCCCGCATTCGTGGTCCCAACTCTCTTTAATCGGTATTGCATGACCACCCGTGAATTGCTATCATTTCCTCTGTATTTTGAACACGAGTCTCCCTCGTTCGATTTTGCATGAATCGCAAAAAGCTTCTAAACATCCCTCGTTCATCATCTCTTTCTCGGTGGTGTTGTTCATGGGAGGAACATTACCAACTGTTGTACGCTTCTCCTCGTTGGTGAGTCTGAGGCATCTCCACGGTCTCATTTGCTCCACTTTATTAATATTCTCGATCGACATTCTCAAATCATCGCTAATAAAATAAGGGTTAATTAAGGAAATCAATATATCACATAATATCCCTATATCTTGACCAACTAACAAATAAGCTTAGGTAGGACACACTAGCGAAGGATTTACTCGTCTCTCCCTCCTAGTTTTATTCCCCATCTCCGCCAGAGATCATATCCCTAAGCTCGATACTAACTGTGACGCCCCCAAAATAGGTATACATCACCTATTCGAGTTGTCAATACATGGTATGCGAAACAACTACAACTTTATTATTACAACAAGAAAAGCTGTGAGTTTGAATACAAATATTATCTTCTAGATAATATCTATACTCAAATAAATTCTCATCACATTTATTGATACATTAATTTACAAAATGGTGAGGACTACTAAACAATCCTTTCTAAAACCTTCATTCCATACCCCGGCTGCACTACTTATATTCTCGCCTCCACGAGAAAATGGAACAAAAAGGAAAAGGGTGAGCTCAACTAGCTCGATAGAAGAATATTATGACTAAGATAATATACAACAAATTATCGTTAGTCTTCAACAGGAAAAAAATATAATAGAATACAATAGACAACAAATTTTAAATCAATATTCGCAATGAAATAATAATTCATTAGAAGAGTTAAGTAGAGAATGCAAACTACTATCTTCTATGTATGAATTTAAAAGTTCATCGCTCATCTTTTATCCCCGTAACATCAATCAATATACATCTGGAATCAAATATTCATCTTTGCACTTTTCTGTGCCAAAGATATTCATCACTTAGTCATGTTCATTTAAACACTGCTCATCTTTGCACTCTGAGCCAAAGATATTCTTCAGAAAATCATTCATCTTTTTGCACTTTCTGCCAAAGATATTCTTAAGAAATCATTCATCTTTTGCACTACGTGCCAAAAAGATATTCCATAATATCATCATTTAAGACCGAGGATGATGTAAAATATTTTTTAAAGAAACGAATCCGGTGAAACAAAATGACAAGGATTAAGGATTAAGGATTAGTACTTGGTTTTATCCATGTCCAAAATACCTCAAAATAATCATAGTGGTGTAAAATTCAAGAATGATCAAAACATGGATACAATCGAAGTTAGTATCCGAATAGATATTTTGACAAAAGAAAAATTTTATTTTTTCTATGAATAGTCCGTATATCACGAAATAGTCAGATATCGTGAATAGTCCGTATATCGTGAATAGTAACTCAGACACCAAAAGATAGAAATTCCACAAAAAACATCTTCACGCTTCATTTAATAGTACTTTTGAATAGTAACTCGTGAATAGTAACTCATGAATAGTAACTCATGAATAGTAACCCATGAATAGTAACCCCGACATGAAAAAAAGTTCCAAATTTGATAAAAACTTCGGATCAACATTTCAATTATAATGATATTGAAGAAATAATATCATTACGAAAAAAAATAATATCCCTTACCTCGAAAAGCGATTACTTAAGATTGACCGGAATAATCAAATGAACTTGCAAGTATATCAATACTCAAAGTATACTCAAAATACTCACAAGAATACTCAAAATATCGAGAGAAATAGAGAAAACTTGAGTTTACGGTGTGATTTTCAATTCTAACCTAAGCACCCTATTTATAGAAATTGCTTAGAACACCAAAGCGTAAAATTTAATATAATATTAATATAATTATACAAATTTTCCTTAGCCCACCTTTTGGTCAAAACACCAGCCACACATGTTAATGATGTCCAAAAAAAATACAAAAAACGTTTTTCTTAACAAAAATAATTTAAACTCCCAAAAATCAATTATTTGGGAGCTTCGGAACTTCAATAATTCATAATAAATATCTCTTTCATCAGAAAATTCGAATCTCGCGAGTTTTTATAGGAAATTCAATTCTCTACAACTTTGCAGAAGAAAGTTTTTCCAAATTCCAAATAGAAATTGACCGAAATCCACAAACGGGTGATTTTACAAGCTATAATCAAATTTCGGTCAATAATTGTGTCCACCAACACACAAAACATGTGTTAAACATTTAATGCCACAAAAATACTCTTCCTCCTCATATACTCATATATCCCATATTCATTGTAAAAATATCACCAATTAATATATTATTAAAATAATATATTTAAATGAATTATTTTATCGTAAAAAGATAAAATATTAATTTTCAACAATTGTCATTTTAAAATTTTCTCATCTATATCCACATAAAATCAATATTTTCCTCATCGTATAAATCAATAATTAATTATTCACAAATAATATTACGAATCACAATATTGACAACTGTGCAGCCTCCGGAGAGGGGGCTTTCCAATAAGAATTTCTTCTTCTTGGCGCGCAATTAGATGATCAAACCTCTCCTTAGATGAACTTTCTAGACATTGCCAATAATGTTATCTAATAATATTATTCAGATAATATGAATTATTGCTTCGATAATGAAAAATACTATGTAATGACAATTATTGAAACAACAATGAATATAAAATATCAACGCAGAATTATTAACTCAATAAAATCTTTGACATAATTCATCAGAACCATTATTGAGTAGTGCCTTCTTACGTAAGAATCAATAATTGGTGCAATACCGGTGCTACTTCTTGCTCAACAACGCCATATTAGTGTGTTTTAACCACTTCAGCCGTATTCCAACAAGATAATCTATAATAACTACGTCGTTATTTAAAAACAACTTATATTTGTCGTTTCTTCATCCAATTGCTTTTCCGTTATGGGGCCCACGCATGGTCTGCTTGGCGTCGCATTTAATATTCCCGACAAACGATCGAATATTCCACGACCAAACGAATATTCCCGGCCAAACAATGAATATTTTATAACCACTTGCTTATTTTGAAATATTTGCGTATTTAACCCTTAACTATCCACATTAATCAAATCAACCCTTACTATTTCAAAATAATAAATAAAGGAAATTCCTTTTTATTTAAAAAAATTTCGGGGTCTTACAATATCTACTAACTGTTGAGTTGGATTATCCTCATTATTCATTTCTCTTTGGGGTCTTCTGGTTGGTGGCATGATTCTATAAATCAACAACAAAGATTCACATAAGATTCTTAAATAACCACAACATATTGTTTATTTATAACTCACAGTCTTACAACAACTTTAAACATACTAGTATATTACACAGTACTTATCATAATACAAACTTTGAATGCTTCTTTATTGTACTAATATAAAGCATCCAACCTCCCATGCTACTCTCTAGAATTCATTGATATTATCAAAGGAATCCTGGATCATGTGACAAACCACATATCGATCGATAAGATAAGCAGTTTTCTTCTCCTCTACTGGATATCGAGTTACACGACGCTGCAAATCATTAAAAGTATCTCGAACTCCCAGAGATGTTTTAAGAAGTCTTGGATCGAATCTCCTCCCCGCTCCTATGTGCATGGTGCAGTTGTACTTTCAGTTGATGATTATGACTCCTTTCATCCATTAACATACACTCAACTAAATCTGCCCTAAACTTTATCTTATTGTTCTCACATTCTGTTGTCTGCAGTAGTGATGCCATTGCCTCATCATGCTCATCTATTCTCATTAGTTGTCCAGCTACTGGATCTTCTTCTTCTTCTTCAGCATCAAATAGTTGTTGATCATGAAGCAATTCTTCTTCTTCTGCATCACTAGCTATAAAAGACTCTATTTGCAGTGGATTGATCATTCTTTCTTCAGCATTGGAGTTGGCTATCTATAAAAGAAAACTCCATAAATACTGGTATAAAGGTTTACACAACATAATAATTTTAATGTTATATTTTATATGTCTTTTAAAATTTTTACGGACTCGAAGACTATATACTAAGAAAATTCTTCCTTATATCTATAGCCTTAATGACTTTGATACCAAAATTATAACACCCCATACCTATACTCCCGTGGTATCCTGTGTATGGTGTTTACAAAAATTAACATAATGCATTTAAATCTATACACCCATGGTATCTGATTAAAATATTACATTAGATAGAGGGACTATCAGATATAATTTCCATAGATTCAAGATTCACAGTATCCCATAACAGATGGTAATTCCCAAGAGAAATATTACTGTGTTTGGATACCCTCACTTGAATATATGAACGGTATCTGTGACTAGAGTCTATCTATCAGACATTCAGAGTATCAGTAATAACATGAACAGTCCATATTACCAATACCCTCACCCAGATGTATAGTCTATGTCATGCGGTTACATACTATCGTATCGATAGTAATTATCTATCTGAAATTCAGAGTATTAATAACAACATGAACAGTCCATGCTATTAACACCCTCACTCAGATAAATAGTTCCCAAGGATCTCAACTAGATTAGAAGACATCTACTTTATATCTATATATGTAAGAAAACACGGTTACGGAAATAAAAAGATGTTATATATATCATAATATTATGATTCGATTACAAAATTCTTATAACGAGTTCTTATTACAAAGTATTCATACAGCATTTGTGAATATAATATAATCTAATCTATGTAGGGACGCTTCCTTTATCTACTACTGAGATGTTCCAGGATTACCATCTAATACTACAAAGGAAATAATTTACAAGGGTGAGCTATGGCATATATGCGGCAAAGATGTTGTATAATTATAACAATATAGGTTTTGAAGAATTATAAAAATTCAAATTTCGACTGATAGTTGTTACCATTTCTGGATTTCTAATTCCAACTAGTTTTGGAATTTTTATCATTTCTGTCAGTCACAAAAGACTTAGAAATTCTGTTCAGATATGAGATAGGGGATCAACCTATTCAACATCCTAGGAGTATGCATATCACCTACAGTGCTCATTTACACTTACAATTTACTGTTAATATATTCATTGACTACACTTTGCTCCCTAACGGGATACTCAACTTCAGTATACGATTGTCTTACCAAAACAATTTGACTTGACACAATAGTTTATGCTCAATAAACAATATCATATGAATAAATAATTCATTTCTTAGTTATGCTGGAACTATAGCAATAACTTTTCAATAATAGGTAATTCAACATAGGTGTATTATATCAACAGTATAGCAAGATAGAATCTTGTTCAGCGAATAAGCAAGGTTGATAAATTTTGCATAAGTAATAAATTGGGTATAGAAGACTTGCCTGAGCGTAGATCAGTCAAGTTATACTATTCGAATGCTATTAAGTACCTATGACGTTCAAGAATATAAATCTAACACGTTAGTATTGATAACAATACTCAAATAAAACATTTATTTAATATCGGGTTAGATTTAATAGGGTTTGACTTTTAATACCTTTGATAAATGAACTAAATTTTATTTATAAAATTTGATTATATTTTTAAATAATTTAATTATCCTTATAATATATTTTAGAAGGTTTAAAGTATTTTTAAAATATTTATTTATCCTTTAAATAATTTTTAAACCATTTATTTATATTTATAAGTAATTTATATTTACTAAAATTTTATAAAAACATTATTTAATATTATTAAATAATTTATAATCATTTATTATGATTTTTATTTCAATAATAATATTTTTACATAATTATTTAGTATTTAAAAGTAATTGTTCTAATTACTTTATTAATAAGTTAATTATAAATAAAATAAAATAAATTATTACACTTTGTTGTAGAAATATCGAAATAATTTATAATAATTTAATATAATTTTTAAAAGCTGTTTTATTAATTATTTCTATTTTTTTATAATTTATTTCTAAAAATAATTTACGTCTGTCGCTAAAGCTCTACAGCTCTGTAAAGTGTCATTGTAGGTGTTCTTGAGTTTCAAGCAAATTGTTGCTTGTGGTCGAGTGGCTAGTTTGACCATTAAATAACTCGGTATTGGTAATGATTTTCGGTTAGATCAAGTATTAGTGTTATAGTACTCATGTAATAGTACAAGATCAAGCAATAAGCAGGCATTAATCTACATCTAATAAGAAATTATAAAGATTCAAAATTCTTGTCGGAAAGTTTTCGTCTTGGGTTTCTAGGTAACCCGAGCAATTGGTCAAGCCCACCAACGATTTTGTGGCTTGAATAACTTTGATTCGGTGTATTAGATGTATGTTTTGTTTGTTGTAACATGTAGTCTATATACCAGGGTACATATATATAACATTAACATGAACAAATCGCATTTCTAAGATCTCTATTTATGATGGTCAAAGTACAGCTAACAACTGTTCTTCGTATTCTTAAGTTTTCTGGATAACCCGAAAAACTCGATCATGCTCGGTCAACTAGTTTTGATCAATAATTTCGGTAATTCTATGAGTTGTTTGTTCGATTAAAGATCATAGATATGTACTATGTATACCAAAGTACTAATTTATAACAAAAACATAAACAATTAACAATCAGAAGATGATTAAACAGGTCGGTCAAAGTAGCCGGTTCAGTTGTTCTTGTGCTTTCTGGGCAACCCAGAAAACCAACTTCCGTGAACGGTCAACCAACATTGACTGATTATATCTTGGAATCTATGGTTCATCTGAACATGTTTTCTTTTCCAGATTAAAGACCTACTTACAGGCTACGAATATCAATCGATTAACAGACCAAAACATAAACACACATGAATCAAAAAGCCCTGACATTCGGCTGTCAGACCATTTTTTTCAAAATTCCCAGATTTCATAAAATGCTTAATTAAGGCATCTAGATGTTATGAAAACGTGTTATACCACTCTATCATACTTTCTAACATCCTAATATATAATTATAAACATCTAAACAACAAATCTAACATAAGATCAAAGAGAAATTTATGAACTAGGGTTTGCACCTTTTCTTGAGAAATTTGTGATTCTAGCTTCTGATCTTGTTGCTGATAACACCCAGGCTTGATATGGTAGGTTTATAAGTGTATCTATGCTTTGAGAATTCGTGGGTTTGCTCAAATTTCTAAGGTTCCTATTTATAGAATTCTCCAACTTGGCTTTTTTGGTCATTTTTCCACCTACTTGCCTCCATAAAGATCGATCTGTGACTCTTCTGCTGCTTGGGAGTTTGGAAGCATGTCATGTGATGTTTTGGAACTTGTAATGGTGACTCCCAACCTACTTGTGAGCTAGTTGATTAAGTTAATAGCTTAATTAGGTTTAAATCTTCACTAATCTTGATTAGGGTTTTGTTTCTAATGATTAGGAATGTTAAGTAATGTTAATTAGTACCTAATAGAAGTTTACTAACCATGATTAAGTGTTAACATAAGCTAATTAGAGTTAGATTAGCTAATTAGGGTTTAATTAATAAATTAGGGTTAGGGTTTTGCTAATTAGGGTTAGGGTTTGTTAACCTAGGTTTACTAACCTAAATTTCTCACTAATCCTAACAAGCACGACAAAGCAACTTATCAAAATAATTTTACCGAAAAGTTCGATTATGGAAAAAAATTAAGCACGAGGTGTCAAGCACGACGTTTTTTGGATAAAAATTTATTTGGTCAATTTTGTCAAACCAAGTATATAATAACACGTAACATATTCAGAACAGAGAAATTTTATTTATATAACGGGATTTATACATACGAGTCTTATTAGGGTTTTGGGTTTTTACATTCACCTCCACTAATAAGAATTTCATCCTCGAAATTACAGTACATGTTAAGTAAAAAGTTGAGGATAATTCTCTCGCATTTTATCTTCAAGCTCCCATGTAGCTTCTTCAACGTTCAGGTTTCTCCGTATTACTTTAACCGATGCTATCACTTTATTACGGAGGACTTGCTCTTTACGGTCGATGATCTGCACAGGTTCTTCTACATAAGAAAGATTTTCTTCGATTTGGATCGGCTCATAATTTATAACGTGTTTATAATCAGGTTTGTATGGTCGTAAAATGGACACATAAAACACATTATGAATATGGTTTAACTCAGGTGGTAGTGCTATTTCATAAGCAACTTCACCAATTCTTCTCAAAATTTCAAAAGGTCCAATGAACCTCGGACTTAGTTTTCCTTTCTTGCCAAAACGTATTTTGCCCTTCCAAGGAGATACTTTCAAGAATACATGGCTTCCTACGCTAAAATTTTGTTGTTGACAATGTGGATCAGCGTATTTTCTTTGTCGATCTTGAGATGCTTGTAATCGTTGACGTATGATTTTGATAGTTTCAAATGGTTTGTTGAATTATTTCAGTCCTAACATTTGTCTTTCCCTCACTTCATCCCAACACATAGTAGCGTTCTACATTTTCTTCCATATAAGGCTTCATAGGGTGGCATACCTATGCTAGCATGATAACTATTGTTGTAGGCGAATTCGACTAAAGTTAACTGGTCTTCCCAACTTCCTTTGAAGTCTATGACACATGTTCTCAATATATCCTCTAATGTTTGTATGGTTCTCTCACTATGTCCATCAGTTTGAGGATGATAGCTGTACTTAGTCTTAACTGTGTTCCTAAATTTTTCTGAAGACTCTTCCAAAAATTTGAAGTAAAACGTGGATCTCGGTCTGATACTATGGAAACAGGTACTCCATGCCTAGAGATTGAATATATAATTTGGCAAGGTGATCCAGGTTATGAGTAATTTTAATAGGTAAAAAGTGAGCGGATTTTGTTAAACGGTCAACTATTACCCAAATGGCGTTATGGCCTTTTTGTGTAGTTGGAAGGCCCACTACAAAGTCCATGGTTATATGTTCCCACTTCCACTCAAGAATTGGTAAGGGTTGAAGTAAACCACTTGGCTTCTGATGTTCTGCCTTAACCCTTTGACACGTGAGACATTTACTTACCCATTCAACTATTTCCCTTTTCATATTTGACCATCCAAATTGTCGACTTAAATCTTTGAACATTTTAGTACTGCCAGGATGTATGACAAATTTAGAATTATGTGCTTCGTTCAAAATTTCATCTTAATCTAGATTCTATTTTCATATCTAATTATTCCATCCGTATCTATTCGAAATTTATTATACTTATCATGTGTGGAATTAGATTTAAACTTTTGACACTCTTCATCCTTCTCCTATATCTCTTTAATTTTATCGAGCAGAGATGAAACTCCTTCTAAAATATATAATTTTTGGGTAGAGGTAGTTGGACATTCCACCTCAATTTTTAACTTTTCAAAGTCTTTTATTAACCTATCATTGGTGGTTAATACATTCAATTTTTCTTGATTCTTTCTACTTAACGCATCAGCTACAACATTTGCTTTGCCGGGATGATATAAGATTTCACAGTCAAAATCCTTTATCAGTTCTAACCATCACCTCTGTCTTACTTTTTACCTTCTCATTCTGAGTCTTTTTGTCCTGATGAAACTTAGCGAGATTTTCATTCTCATTTTCAGTTATAGTGGCCTTCTCTAATTACTTTATTAATAAGTTAATTATTAATAAAATAAAATAAATTATTACACTTTTGTAGAAATATCAGAAATAATTTATAATAATTTAATATAATTTTTAAAACTGTTTTTATTAATTATTTCTAATTTTTTATAATTTATTTCTAAAAAATAATTTCTATCCGTCGCTAAAGCTCTATAGTGACAGAAAGTGTCGCTGTAGGTGTTCTTGAGTTTCGGGCGTAGCCGCTTTCGTGGTTGAGTGGCTATGTTGACCATTAAATAACTTTAGATTGGTAATGATTTTCTTGTTAGATCAAGTATTGGTGTTGTAGTACTTATGTAATAGTACAAGATCAAGCAATAAAAGCGTGCTTTAATCTACATCTAACAAGAAATTATAAAGATTCAAAGTTCTTCATAGAGTCGTTTTCTTGGGTTTACGGGTAACCTGTAGCGCTGGTCAAGGCCGGTCAACGGTTTTGTGGCTTGAATAACTTTGATTTTGTGTATTAGATGTATGTTTTGTTTGTTGTAACATGTAGTCTATATACCAGGGTACATGTATATATAACATTAACATGAACAAATCGTAATTCTAAGATCTCTATTTATGATGGTCAAACTACAGCTAACAATTATTCTTCGTGTTCTTCAGTTTTCTGGAAAATCCAGAAAACTCGGTCATGCTCAGTCAACTAGTTTGATCAATAATTCCAGTAATCCTATGAGTTGTTTGTTCGATTAAAGATCATAGATATGTAGTATGTATACCAAAGTACTAATTTATAACAAAAACATAAACAATTAACAATTAGAAGATGATTAAGCGAATTGATTAAAGTAGCTTCTGTTTCAATTTGTTCTTGAGCTTTCTGGGCAACCCAGAAAACCAACTTCCGTGAACGGTCAACCCACTTTGACTGATTATATCTTGGAATCTATGTTTCATTTGAACCTGTTTTCTTTTCCAGATTAAAGACCTACTTACATGCTACGAATATCAATCGATTAACAGACCAAAACATAAACACACATGAATCAAAAAGCCCTGACATTCGGCTGTCAGACCATTTTTTTCAAAATTCCCAGATTTCATAAAACGCTTAATTAAGGCATCTAGATGTTATGAAAACGTGTTCTACCACTCTATCATACTTTCTAACATCCTAATATATAATTCTAAACATCTAAACAACAAATCTAACATAAGATCAAAGAGAAATTTATGAACTAGGGTTTGCACCTTTTCTTGAGAAATTTGTGATTCTAGCGTCTGATCTTGTTGCTGATAACACCCAGGCTTGAAATGGTAGGTTTATAAGTGTATCTAGGCTTTGAGAATTCTTGGGTTTGCTCAGCCCTAAGGTTCCTATTTATAGAATTCTCCAACTTGGCTTTTTGGTCATTTTTCCACCTACTTGCCTCCATAAAGATCTGATCTGTGACTCTTCTGCTGCTTGGGAGTTTGGAAGCATGTAATGTGATGTTTTGGAACTTGTAATGGTGACTCCCAACCTACTTGTGAGCTAGTTGATTAAGTTAATAGCTTAATTAGGTTAAAATCTTCACTAATCTTGATTAGGGTTTTGTTTCTAATGATTAGGAATGTTAAGTAATGTTAATTAGTACCTAATGGAAGTTTACTAACCATGATTAAGTGTTAACATAAGCTAATTAGAGTTAGATTAGCTAATTAGGGTTTAATTAATAAATTAGGGTTAGGGTTTTGCTAATTAGGGTTAGGGTTTGTTAACCTAGGTTTACTAACCTAAATTTCTCACTAATCCTAACAAGCACAACAAAGCGTTTTGTTAGTGTAAGCACGACAAAGCAACTTGTCAAAATAATTTTACCGAAAAGTCCGATTATGGAAAAAATTTAAGCACGAGGTGTCAAGCATGACATTTTTCGGATAAAAATTTATTTGGTCAATTTTGTCAAACCAAGTATATAATAACACGTAACATATTCAAAACAGAGAAATTTTATTTATATAACGGGATTTATACATACGAGTCTTATTAGGAATTTGGGTTTTTACACATGACCTGATGTGGTATGCTATATAATTATGTATTGTAGAGACCGTAAATAAATATATTTTCATCGAGTATTCGATGGGCACATGAGGTTGCCACTGTTAGGTTTGTAATATTCATGAAAGGCAATCAAATTGCATAAATTAGCGGAAGCGTGTAAAAATCAGAGTTTAAAATTTTTTACAAACCATATACCCGGATCACCCTTTATGCACAATTATTAATTAAACGAAAAGATAAAGAATAAAATCATACCCTCGAAGATCGAGCTTCCTCAGGTACAAGTTCACCTCCAATCCTTTTCGCGTTCAACTTGAATCCACCGGGTTTGGTTCCTTCCTTTGATCAACGTTAGCCACCCAAATGTTTGGCCTCTAGAGGTGATCCACCAAGGAAAAAGAATTTTCAAGAAGAAGGGGTATTGGCTCAACCCTAGTTTTCTATCTCTATAGAAAGGGCGTACTCTCCAACAAATTGGAATTATTACGTACATTTGATATCTGATATAAGACTCTTCTTATAAAGATATCAAGTAACCCTATTAAAATAAGGTATTATTTAATTAAACCATTTTAATTAAATGGACTCCCTAATCTTATTAGGGATAATTAATTAAACTCCTTTAATTAATTTTTCCTCCTAATCCTATTAGGAATAAATGAGAGTACTTATATTAAATTAATTCCTAAACTCTTTTAGAAATTAAAATAATAATAATTGTAATAATATTAATAAGACTCCTCTTATTAATTTATATTTAATATTTCTAAAATATTAAATAATAAATATTAAGCTATTTAATTTATTCTATCACCATAGATTAAATTAAATATACTTAACATATTATTACAATTATGCCATTAACTTCTTAAATAATTATTCTTCCTTTTATGGTGTGACCCTTTAGGTTCTCCATATTAAACCCATTGTGAATAAATCAATTAGAACAATTCTAATCTTATTTAAATAAATAAATTAAACAATTAATTTATTTAAATAAATAATATTTATTCTACAATAGGGATAAGCCTCCCTAGCGATCAACGACTTTCCGGATAATATAGATTTCAACATTAATCATAAAAGAACCTTTGAGTAAATAGTTACCGCATAATTCGATCCTTCCACCATACAATGTCCCAATTAAATATAAGACATGGAATTACTTGTCAAGTCTTATTTTATTTAATTATATGTATTTCGATCCTTAAATGCACAACACTAAATAATGCAAATTAGAAACTCCTTTCTAATTTCATTACGCCTTAACCCAGGATCTCTTGGGTTGTCATTTATCGAATCACATAGGACATTTCTCTTCTTTTATTAGAAGTGGTAGATTCTTTATTGATCATACATTATCTCCATGTACAACTTATTATACCCAAGCATACCCTTTGATATACCCTAAGGGTCTTAAGGAATAAGTCAAAGTATAACTCATCATACACAAGATACTATGATGATCTCAAGTCCAAGGATCACTTGTACTTTTATCACTACGAGAATTCCTATTGATGAGGCAAATAAAACTCCATTAGGTATTCCTTAGCGAGCCACGTTCGATGAACTTATTCTCTAATAAGCACCTACATACTTGCTTTAGTGTCTCCACACAAATGATCATGAGATCAATCATCCTCATCCAATGAAAGCAAGCAACGTATGTACCAATCTATCCGGAATTTACTAATCCCCAATTTAGTAATCCAATGATTGGGAACTATTTTAGTTTTAAGCTTTCTAAGAATTTAGATCTCATTAGAATGATCATCATCATTATTCTAAAAGCATTGCTTAAAACTATGGGTTTATCACATATTATAAAACAGCATTATGTAGATAATTAAAAGCCTTTAATAAATGAATACTTTTTATTAATAAATGAATAAGATTGTTACAAAGTATATGCTTTATCATCAAACATGATTGGCTTGTATGCATACTACTTTCAGCCACAACTTAAACGTACACACGTTTAATAGATGTAGTGTTGATCAACATATAGTACTATAAGCTGATCACCTAGAAGTGCTCATAAGATATGCCGAACTTACGGACTTCGTGTCGGGTTGTCCTTTTCAAAAAATTATAAGACGTTCACGTCTTGAACCAGAATTGGTGTATTACTGAATATTGTTATTGTCAAATGTTTTGGAGGAAAAGAAACGCCATTTTAAGTTATTGATTGTACTTCGTAACTATCATCCAGTTATTGAAGATATACTATTCCTATGTTTCAAGCATGCTTTTAAAATGAAATTGTTGTACTTGATGAGCTTGATATGCTCATTCTTGCTTGAACCATATGAATGCAGTTTAGACCGAATGGACCGAAAGATGCGACAAGGATAAAGAGAAGGCTAAAGCGAACTTGTATATTACCTATGTAATAGTATAGGTTTGTAATGATAATATTTGATATTATGACAAGAACAAATGTAACGGTTATAAAGAACCTGGGGAATGGTAGTATTGTTTTGGAATATATATAAGACATATTCGTTCTTTTGAGGCATTTCAATTGAATGTTTGTGTGAACAGTAGCACCATGGAGCACCATATGTCGGGCACCATATGTTACAAAGACTCAACTTAATAAATAATCCACATCATCCCTGCACTACGGCCAATGATATTCATTAGTATCACGACCACAAATTATCCATGTACTACGGGCAAAGGATATTCGTGTATTCATCAATGGTTATAATCATGCCAAAAATTGTCCATCAATGCAGTATGGGCCAATGATGACTTTTACCACATCATTTGTAACATTACGGACATGATTATACCGAATAATTCCTGGTAATAATCATACCAAGTCCATCTATCCACTACAGGGCACATGACTTTCAACATATGTAACAATCCAGATTTTTAAATTGTAATTCTAAAATACTTCTTGAATTATATAAATATTTTAATGGATGTGTTTATTGTTGAATTTGATTTGATTTGATTTGATTATTTATTTATTTAATAAATAATTTATGAGTTAATGAAATTAATTATTATGAGATAATATTCTAATTTAATAATTAATTTAGATAGTTGATTGGGATTAAATGAATTATTATAATATTTGGTAATTAAAGTGATGTATTAATTTATTAAAATTTATTAAATAAAATTATAATGAAGATTATAATTTTGTAGTAATATTGTTATGTGACAAATGGATTTATTAAGTTATTAGTGGCTTTAATTTAATTAAATTAGAATATGGGAATTTAATTAAATAAAGTGTGACTATAAACTAAATGATTTATTAAAATAAATTAAACTAGTTTAATTGGATTTACCCAAACAAGGCTTAAAGACATTAAGCCTTTATTTTAAAAGTGTTTTTTCCAAACAAAGCCTTATGACTTTTGAATTTTGAATTTGAATTATAATAAATAATATAAATAAAAAATAATAATTTATAACTGATAATTTATTACTATACTTATTAAAACGTCGGTTTTAGACGTTTAGTTTATTTTGTGCGTTGGTTTTAGTTTGTGTTACGTAAAAAGGGTTTGGCCTAAGCCAGACAAAGAGAAAAGAAGAGAGGTTACAGAGAGTTTACAGATAAGTTGTGAGAGTTTGAGAGAGGATTCCTGAGATTTTCAAACAATTCTCTGTGTTTTTATCAAAGATTATCTCCAAGCAAGTGAATGTATAATTTCTAAAACTCAAGTTCACGTTTATGAAAAAGTTTTTTCATTCATGAGTTTTAAAATTTTCTGTAATTGCATGTTTGATGAATTGTAGTTATACAAACTAAATTAGTGAGTTTGTGTGTAATTGTGATGTTAGAATTAACATCTAGACAAGGAATTAGTGTGCAAATTACATTAAAAAGAAAGAAAAGTGGTTTACAGTGCATGTTTATATATATGGCTTGGGAAAGTACCAAATTTGGTAGTTAATTTGTAAACTAATCTGTGAATTGAACGTTGAATGTATTAATTTAGTAAGTAACGAAGAGAACATAGTTTGAATGAGTTAATTTGGTGTACAATGGTGATCACAGTGTTAATTTCTGTTAATGATGTCAAAAAATGTAGTTTTTGCATAAAACATGGAATTCAAATGTTTTAAATTTGATGTTTATGTTATTTATATGGGTAAAAGTATGTTAGAGGCCTTAAGTTATGTTTATGTGAAGTCTATGTAAATTATACGTGTTAAACTGGTTGCTAGAAGGTAAGTTGTAGGTTAAATTTGTGTTGTTTGCGAAGATTGGCGGAAGCGTAATTCGACCATATAGAACGCCAGATTCTCATATCTTAATGACACCAAGTCTCATATTTGCGACTATTTTATTAAGCTGTCATAAAGGTCGTTCTTCATCTTAAACTTGGGCACCGCAACTTTACCATGGCCGGTCGTGATGTTGGCTTTGAAATTTTATTTTAATTATACAAAAGCTATAATTGTTGATAAGGTGCAATGTTATGACTGTTAAAATGTGATTTTTAGATTGTGGTGTTATAGTAACAAGAGTGAGAAAATTATAAGCAATTAATGAGTCATGTTATTGCATTAGTAGTGTGACTTAACTATATGATTAAAATTAAGCCATACATGAAATAGGTACTTAATTGTGTATGAAGTACATGTAGTAACTAACTATGTCATGATGACATGTGTATAGGGTATTGAGAATCGAGTTATTATGGTTTAGCTTACACACAAGGAAAGTTTCCAAACTCTAACCTCTATTTGAGTTTGTTCTATTTACCTTTATATTGAGCAAGTAATTCTTAAACCTATTTATACAATTTAATTATATTCATGCAAAACTAATTAACCTAACTCTTACTTTGAGAAGGTTTCCTACTTTTAACTTGTTTCTTAGCATGCAAGCTTCTAAATTTTGATACACTTATGTCGAACAAATTTTTTCGTTCAACTGGCTATTTATTATGCATGCTCAATATCTCAATTCTATTCTAGCCTTAGCTTAAAAAATTTCAAGCGAGGTATGTTACATTATTCAATGCTTATGCTTTTAGTTCATTTCTAAAGCATGACCTTAGTATACAATGTTGATTCATTTATGACTTATTCCATATCGTATTGTTATTACATTTTTATTCAACTAATTCTTAGTTGATGTTCGTTAAACTCTAAATTTCCTTGAAACTTATCCAAACCAAACTTACTTTGGTGCGGACTTGTATAAAAAAACACTGAGATGAACAACCCTATTACAGGGATAATTTACGCATAGCGTTTAGATGTTTGTGCACAATACATTGTACGAAGGGCTTGTCCCCCTAAGTATGAGAAGTCCCTACAGTCTTATGACTGTTTAGGTTTAAGTTGAAAGAATACTTATAACTTTGGACATAGTTTGTGGTCTTGTGACCCTCAAATATATGTATTTCAAATTTTGTTCCTGATTATTATTGATAAAGAATAGTGTTCAGTTTTATTGAGCCTATTCGTTTGATAGTTGTTATGATATTATTATTCATTGTCACTTCAAGTTAGCATTTATTTGCTCACTTTTGCTTATTTAACTATTACAGCTAAAGTCGAGAAGGTCGATGAACCTACCACCGGTAAAGGGAAAGGAGAGATGAACAAGTATTGAAGACTTGTAAATCTGTTTACTTTTATATTGTCAGACTCTATTTTAAATAGTGTGATGTAGTTATTTAATTTTTTGCATTTGATATTTGTATTTAAAGGTTAGATAACCTAGGAGATTTTATTAAACTTATTGATGTAATCCTTTAATGGGAAGGTTTATTGTTAAATTTTATTATATTTGGGTAGTTAGAAATGAATGTTTTTATCAAGTGAACACCAAATCTTGTGGGAATGAAGTACCCGAATTTTGGGGTGTCACACTATACTTGTTGAAAACCAAAATGGAAATGATGACTATGGGAAGGGGAGAAGATGGAGTTGGTGAAGCTTTTTCACCAACCACTTGTTGCACAATGGTTCCTTCAATCGTCCATGGAAACAATCCTTAGGGCAAAATCTCCAAATGGACAATAATCCCTTTATAAGTTCCCCTTTCAAATGTGAATTATTGATTTCTTTGAGAATTTCTAATTGGAGTGAGAGTGTTGTTACATAATCTGCAAATTGAAGCTAGAGTAACATTTCAACTTCACAATTTCACAAGGTAATAGCCCTCTATATGTTCTTAAATTCAAGTTTTGCAAAGTTCTTAGAAAAGTACGAAAATACTTGTTTTGAGTTGAAAAGTTTATGGTTGAAGCATGCTAGAATGTGTCGATTGATGCTAGACATTGTTAATATGATTAAATAAGAAATCAACAAAATTTAAACAAAGTAATTTGGTCAAGTAACGAATCCGTAGTGAAGAGAATCGCTAAATGTGTTAAACTTTGGAAAAATGGCATAAATCTTGAATTGATTGTTTGTATGTTTGGGATTGTTAGAAGCATGCTAGGGATGTTTAATAGAAAGTTAATATCAATTATATATCATTACATTGCTATTTGGATGGGGGTTCGCAAGTTAGCTTGTGGCGAGTGCCTGTTTCTTCTTTGCTGAAGTAATGCATCCGCGAGGGTCATACAATATATAAGGCCAGGCCCGTACGTGAAAGTGATGTAGTGACTTTTTTTTTGTTTTGATTGTTTGATGCAAGAGGTCTTAACTTAACTTAACTTCAAGAGCATACATAATCCTTAAACATGTGTAGTTTGTTTGTCATGAAATCTTACTAATTGAAAACAAATTGAGTTGAAAACTCTACGACTTGTATTATGAACTTTTGAATAACTATGATAGGATGTTTCATGCCTCTAGAAATAACCAACATAGTCGAACATCTAGTTAGACACTTTACAAACTACGCAAGCATGAACTCAAAGAGGTTGTTTAGCAATGATGTGCGATTTAATGAACGATATGGTTAGTTGTTGATAAAATGAGCTCTTTTAACTTTGTAAAATGGAAATTTATGAGTAAATATAACAAAGGACCAATCCTAGCCTAAAGGTTCTTCAACATGTATGAGTAACTTAAGTAATGTTTCAAATATGATGTGAGTATAAGAGATCTAAAAATGTTTCTAAAGATTTTAAAGGTAAAATCAATGTGAGTTACGCATCTATGAGTTTGAATGTGTGTAGCCTACATGAATTTAGATATGTGTGATGAAAGTATGCGAATATGTATATCAAGTGTGTGTGACTAATGAATACCAATACATACATAAATAGGATTACATAGTTCATTGAGGTGATTTTTTGCTATAAGTGGTAATCGACGCTAAAGGCAAGTCTCCTAAATCAAACAACTTTGGATTTTGTGCGAGTTCTCTAACTTCATTTGATTCTAATATTGAATGCAAGTTTTCTAAATTCTTTACATTGAATATTGTATAATCCGAATTGTTTCCATACTTATATCTAGCAAATATTTATTACTATTTGGAGATCATTTGTATGCCTTAACATTGTTACAAGCATTGGACTTATTGTTCATAAATGCATTATAAAAGTGGTCTAAGCCTTTGATTCGGCTTGAGTATAATCATGTGTTAAGAAAGCTATCCAAACCAATTGACTTGGTGCGAACTCTTGTAAATCTACTAAGATGAAAAACCCTCTTAAAAAGGGGAAATTTTATATTCTCGGGGAACCGATGTGCGCACATAAGTATGATTAAATGTTATGCATAACGTAGGGTACTTTAAGCTGATCACCTGTTGTACTCGTTATATTGGGTTTACAGTATAATACTTTTAATTCTAGTAAGAGTTCTTAGTCCATAGTGATTGCTCAGTGTTCATTCTTATTAACCCTCGAAATGAATAAACCTTGAAATTTGTTGATATCCTTCAGTATGTAGCGACATTTATTGAACATTCTTGATACTTCTTGATACCTTTGAACTATCAATTATTGTTATACTTTGAAGATTCAAACGTTATAACTGCTTATTCTTATTTCTATATTACTTGCTAGGCAACTTGTTTCTCATTCTTGTTTCCCTAAAAATATTATAGTTAAGGCAGAGCAAGGCGGTACATTGGGAAAGGACAAGGGAAATGGCAAGGCTACAGAAAAGCTTAGTCCTTTAAGTGTAGAAGTATTATTATTATTGTTATGAATATTATGATGTATTTAAGGATGATTAAGTTATGTTTAAGTTTAATCACTGGATTATTGTAGTAATGGTTACAGTACCTTGGGACGCGAATATTTATATTATATCAATTTAAATTATTCTATTAATTATGTTATTAATGATTTTATTATTCTATTAGAATTAGTACGTGACAAACCAAATTCGAGATAAGAGTGTCTAAATTTGGGGGCGTCATAGGTTGGTATCAAAGCTATAGTTATAAACCTTAGGAACAAGAATCCTTTGATTATAACTTAGGAGAACTTAGAAGTTAGAGAGGGATGAAACTCATTTAGAGTTTTAATAGAGAGAGACTTAGTGTGTTAAAGAATATAACTTCATTCTGTACAATGAACTTATGTTATTTAACATTCTGATGGAGTTGTTGGTTGTTTTGTCTTGTGTTGGTGATTGTAGGATGACTGGCATGGGATGACCAAGCCGAGTGGTAGAGGAGGAGCCACGTGGTATATGAGGCACCATTGATAGCGGGGCCTATATTGGCAGTAGACCCTATCGACGATAATGATGATGAGGAGGAGATGGAGCTATTACCCGAGGAGTCTAATCCAAAGGAAGAGCCTATGGAGAAGGAGCCTGAGCCCATAGAGGACTCCAACGAGGCTACTTTCGAGGATCAGATGTTGGGGGAATATGAGGAGCAGATTCTGGAGTTAGGAAGTAAAGTGGCGGAGCTAGAGGCTGAGGCTAGGGAGAGGGAGTCTGAGTTCTAGAAATTAAGGGACGAGGACCATCAGAGGAAGTTAGTGATACAAGAGATGGAGGTGGAAATTGCTCAACGCAATGAGGTAGGGATCCAGATGGGAACCTTGTTTCATAGGTCAGTGACTAGGAATGTGGAGCTGGCAGGGAAGCTAGAAGAGTCTGAGCAGAGGGAGCTTAGTGAGAAGGCAAAGAAGGAAGCTCTTTGTATTCAGTTAGAGATGGAAGTAATGGATAGGATCCACTTCAAAGAGAAGTGAGAAGAAGCTAATGACAGGGCTAACGATCTAAAGGATGAGGTGAGGTGCAAGAGAATGAAGATGAACAAGATGGGCTATGCAGTGCACACAGCCATGGAAAGGTTGATTGATGGGGTAAATCATTACCCGGCAGAGCAGGGACAGACTCAGCACACCATAAGCCGAGATTTGGTGGTGAACATTACCCAGAGGGAGTACTAGAGCGCTGTGGAGCGCGGGATGTTGGATTGAGTCTACGTGTTAGAATTTAGTAGTTGTAGTATTTTTATTTATGTGTTGATTAATCTGTTGATGAAATCTCAGTCTTTTGTGTAATATGTGAGATAGTAGTAAACCCCAACTCTTGAAAAATGTTAGAGGGTAGTAAGCTGGTGTTGTCCCCGTCTATTGTGATAATATGGGATATGTGTTATCATTTATAGCAGTATGCTAGGGAGGATCATGTAATTGTAACGATTTGGCATATGAATATAAATGATCTTATTTTCGAAACGTGTTATAATTTTTTAATTTTTTTTCTATTTCAGAAATGGCTAAGTAATATAATTAGATAATAAAATGAAAATTTTATGATGCAGAAACATGTCACCCAGACGTAGAATAACTGCACCGGAAGAATCGGTTAATGATGAGAGAGGACCAGTAGATCCGATATAGAGGCTTGTAGATTTGTTAGGAGAAGCTCTTAGGGGAAGAAACGAACCAGTACCATCCATTCCCTAAGTAGCTCTGGTCAAAAACTTCAAGGACTTTAGTAGTGTAGGACCTCCGAAATTCATGGGTACTACCGATCCTATCGTGGCGCAAACGTGGATCAAGGAAATGGAGAAAGCCTTCGCCATTGCTCGTGTGGGTGAAGACCAAGAAATCATGTTCGCTACATATATGATGAGGGGTGAAGCAGACTACTGGTGGGAAGAAAATCAACAGAGGGCGGGAGAAGGGACTATAACTTGGCAAAGCTTTAAGACTTTGTTCTTCGAGAATTACTTCCCAAAGAGCACGAAGAATAGGATAGAGGTAAAGTTTCTACAACTGAAACAAGGGGAGATGACGATGGCGCAGTACGAGGCCAAGTTTAATTAACTCGCACGATTTGTAATACAACAAGTTGACACCGAAGAAAGGAAAGCTCGATGCTTCGAACACGTACTAAAACCTTGGTTATTCAACAAGGTGTCAGTCCTTCAAATCGACTCGCTCGCCACATTGTTGGAAAAGGCAATAATTGCTAAGGGAGGTAGCGAGGCATTGAGCCAATACAACAAGGAGACGAAGAACAAGAATGCTGGGGGAGAAACTCGTGGAGGGAGTAGCAGTGGTTGAAGCCATCTGGGAAAGAGGAAATGGGATAACCGTAACAACAACAACAATACCAATAATAGAAACATTAGCTAGTTAGAAGGTTATCAAGGAGAGTTTAAGAAAAGAAGTGAAGCTTGCTCGAAATGTGGGAAGAACCATCAAGGGGAATGATGTAAGGGACACAATATCTGCTACAACTGCGGCTAGGAAGGGCACATTTCACTGAACTGCCCAAAGCCAAAAAAGAACAATGCATGTTTCGTGTGTGGCTCAACTGAGCATCAAATCAAGGATTGCCCAAAGAAAGGGAGCAGCGGAGGAAGTGGCCAACAGGGAGGGGGCAACAAGCTAATGATTGGCGGACCAAGGCAATCCAACCGGCCAACTGCCCGAACCTTTAACATGACTGTCCAAGATGTAGTGACTGCAAAGGACGTGGTGTCACGTATTCTCCCAATCAATAATATAAATGCCTATGTATTATTTGATTTGGGTGCTACCTATTCCTTTGTGTCTGAAGAATTTGCTAGACAACTAAACATACCCCATGAACGCTTAGAAAATTCGTTGAACATAGGGATTGCGAATAAGGAAGTAATTTTCGTAGAGTTTGTGTTACCGAAACTGTTGTGCAAACATTAGTGGTCACAAACTAAATATAGACTTAATTCTGATTAGACTGAAAGAGTTTGATGAGATATTAGGAATGGATTGGTTATCCAGCCATGCTGCGATAATTAATTGTCAAGAAAAGAGTGTGAACCTTCAGACTTCAAATTGGCCTAAGGTAGTGTTTTATGGTAGCTCATCGCTCAAGCAATCGTGTTTCCTTGACGATGATGGAGGCCAATAAATTGTTAAAGAAAGGATGTGTAGGTTATTTAGCCTATATAGTAGATACTTAGAAAAGGGAGTAGAAATGAAGAATATATCGATAGTCAAACATTTTCAAGATGTTTTTCCAGACAATCTACCTGGTCTTACGCCAAACAGAGAAATCAAATTCGTAATAGACTTAGCACCAAGAACAACATCGATTTCAAAAGCCCCATATCGTATCGCGCCAGTGGAAATGAAGGAATTGATGATACAATTGCAAGAGTTGTTAGATAAGGGTTACATTCGGCCAAGTGTGTCTCCTTGGGGAGCACCAGTGTTGTTTGAAAAGAAAAAGGATGGATCGATTAGGCTCTGTATCGACTATCGAGAGTTGAACCGAGTGACAATTAAGAATAGATATCCATTACCAAGGATATCGGGAGTGAAGTGTTTTTCCAAGATAGACTTATGATCGGGTTATCATCAAATGAAAGTGCAAGAGGAAGACATACCAAAGACGGCGTTTCGAACTCGTTACGGACATTACAAATTTCTAGTGATGTCATTTGGGTTAACTAATGCTCCGACAACATTCATGGACTTAATGAACCGAGTTTTCAAGCCATATTTAGATAAGTTCGTAGTAGTGTTTATTAACGACATTTTGATTTATTCAAAAATTAGGGAAGAACACACCGAACACCTGAAGACAGTATTGGAAGCATTGAGAGGGGAAAAGATATACGCTAAATTTTGAAAATATGAATTTTGGATGGAGAAGGTTCAATTTTTGGGACACGTGGTAGATCAAAATGGGATTTCTGTGGATCCTGCAAAAGTGGGGGAGGTAAGTAACTTGGAACAACCAAGGACGCCAACATGAAGTAAGAAGTTTCTTAGGATTAGTCGGGTACTATCGAAGATTTATCCAAGATATTTCTAAGATAGCAACCCCGCTGACCAATCTAACGAGGAGGACAATGAAGTTCGTAGGGACGGACAAATGCGAGGAGAGTTTTCAAGAATTGAAGAGGAGGTTGAGTGAAGTGCCTGTATTATCATTACTGGATGATACGGGAGGATTTGTAGTGTATAGTGATGCGTCACATAGAGGACTTGGTTGTGTGCTAATGCAACATGGCAAGGTCATTACGTATGCATCACGACAATTGAAGGATTTTGAAAAACGATACCTTACCCATGACTTGGAGTTAGAAGCGGTAGTTTTTGCTTTGATGATTTGGAGGAATTATTTTTATGGAGAAAAATGTGAGATATACACAGACCACAAGAGTCTGAAATATATCTTCACACAAAAGGAATTGAATATACAACAAAGAAGGTGGTTGGAATTAATCAAAGATTACGATAGCGAGATTCTTTATCACCCGGGAAAAGTAAACGTAGTAGCCGATGCTTTGAGTAGAAAAGGAAGGGAGAAGTTATTCAAATTGACAACTCAGGAGGAATTAATAAGAGAGATGGAAAAGTTGGAAATAGAGGTGGGGGAACCGAAAGAAGCAGAAAGAAAATTATTTGTAATGGGAGCTCACCCGACATTATTGGACAGAATAAAGGAAGCACAAGAGAAAGATAAAGAATGTGAGAAGATAAGGAAGAGAATAGTAGAAAATGAGGAAGAAAAATTCAAAGTAGATAAGGATGGTATATTAAGATTTGAGGGTCGAGTATGGGTGCCAGCTGTAACCGAGCTGATAGAGGAAATCTTGCACAAAGCATATAACACGACGTATTTTGTTCATCCATGAGGCACAAAGATGTACCAGGATCTTCAACACCACTTTTGGTGGCCAAATTTGAAGAGAGAGGTTGTAGAGTGCGTTAGTAGATGTCTAACTTGTCAAAGAGTCAAAGAAGAACACGAGAGGCCAAGTGGACTACTTCAACCGCTGGAAATACCAGAATGGAAATGGGAGCACATTACAATGGACTCTGTGGTTGGGCTTCCTATTACACAGAAGGGTTATGATGCCATTTGGGTTATCGTGGACTGACTAACAAAGATAACTCATTTTCTACCCATCAAGAGCGATTCAACTTAAACCAGTTAGCAAATTTATATGTAAAGGAAATCGTATCGCGACATGGAGTGCCGGTGTCGATTGTCTCTGATCGAGATCCGCGTTTCACGTCAAAATTTTGGAAAAGTTTACAAGAACGAATGGGAACTCAGTTGAGATTATGTACTGCTTATCACCCACAAACTAACAGGCAGAGTGAACAGACCATACAAATGTTGGAGGATATGCTTAGAGCTTGCGTGATGGACTTCAAGGGCAATTGGGATGACCATTTACCATTGGTAGAATTTGCTTACAGTAATAGTTATCATGCGAGTATTGGTATGCCGCCATATGAAGCTCTTTACGAGAAAAAGTGTAGAACACCATTGTGTTGGGACGAAGTCAGAGAATGACGACTTTTGGGACCAAAATTAGCTCAACAAACGGCCGACGTGGTAACAACGATAAGGGCTAGATTGGTAGCAGCTCAAGATCGCCAAAAGAAGTACGCCAATTTGCATCGTCGAAACCGATACTTTGAAGTCGGTAGTTTTGTGTTCTTGAAGGTGTATCCCTGGAAGGGAAATATCAGATTCGGAAAGAAAAGGAAGTTTAGTCCGGGGTTCATAGGACCATTTGAAATCTTGAAACGAGTGGACGAAGTGGCATACATAGTTGTATTACCACCTGAATTGGAACACATTCACAACGTGTTTCACATTTTAGTGTTAAGTCCATACAAGCCCGACTATAGACACGTGATCTCCTACGAGCCCATTCAAGTTGAGAAAAATTTAACGTATGAGGAAACTCCTATTCAAATAATAGATAGAAAAGAGAAAATGTTGAGGAATAAAATTATATCTTCTATAAAAGTATTTTGGCAAAACCACGATACCGAAGAGGCCACATGGGAATTAGAAGACAAGATGCGAATGGATTATCCCCATTTATTTGTGTAACCTTGTACAATTTAGAGGACAAAATTCTTATAAGGGGGGATGATGTAATACCCGCGAATTTTAATATTGAAAATAAAGATTGTTTGCATATTTATTTGAATATGAATATATATAGTATTGGCATGAGTTGTGATAATTAATTTAATTGAATAAGCATGTATTAATTAAACAATGTAGTAGAAGTGTTGAGAAGCTTAGTTTAAGCTTGTGGAATTATGCCTAGTGTGGCAAAGTGGTGAAATGAGAAAGTACTAAACCAATACCTTAAACATAATTAAATATCTCTTACAATACCTTAAATGTAATTAAACACCATTTAGACATAACTAATACATAATTCAATACAACTTAAACCAAGCATAACTTATCATAAATGAGTTCTTCTACAACCAGATAATAATACATTCTAGCATTATGGAATAACTACTCCAAAGCCTTCTATTTACCCTTATCCATGCCAGAGGGTTCACCACGTTCTGCCTTAACTGAAATGTTTTTAGGGAAAGCAACGATGAGCAACAAATTTTCCCAGTATGTAATATAGCAAAAAGGTAATCAATATGGTTTTAAATTTTTTAAGGGTATATCAATAATGATAGTTCAGGATAGCAAGAACTATCAATGATTATAAAAATAGTCGTTATAGACAGAAAAGATCAATAATATTCAATGCTTAATCAATTCAAGATTTCAAAGTAATGAATACTGAGCATTCACTAAGGACTATAAACTTCTCCTAGAATTATAGTGATAGTACTGAGAATTCAATAAAACGAGTATAATAGGTGATCAGCCTAAAGTACTCTATGTCAATGCATTACATTTAATCTTTCTAAAGTGCACACGTCGGTTTCTCGACAATATATAATTTCCCTACTAAGAGGGTTGTTCTTCTCAGTTAAAAGAGTTCGCACCAAGTTAATTTGGTTTGGGTAGCTTTTGATCAAATATCAATAGTCCAGTCGAAGCAATGGCTTAGACAGTTTTCTTTCATAGTATATATATGAACAATTATCGTTCGAAACCAAGGTTTGTAAACAATTTTATTTCTAGATTTCGAAGTATTATACTTTCAAAATTCTACTTGTACAATCAATAATTACACAAGTTCAAATAATGCTCAATAAAGAGTAAGGTTCGAGTACTTGCCTCAAGCGTAGTTTACCAAAGTAAAGCTTAAAATCAATCCAATGCACTATAATATCCTATTCCTGTATAATCACATTAGTTATACAAGTTCAACATGTACACCTATTATCTTAATTTAATATGATATACAAGTATAACTCGTCAATACTAAACATATAGTGTTTCTTTTCTCTTAGTCGCATGCTTCCATGCGTATGCCATCACATAACACGAAAAATCAGTTCCTAATACACTATGTCACCATAGCTTGCCTTCACACATTGATTTAAGGGTATAGTTATTGTAACGACCAGAAATCCAGTTTATCTTCACACCCGGATTCCGTACGTCACGAGTACATCATTCATCCAACATACATCATTATATACTGAAATATAACGAAATACACTCTCAAATCCCAGGTTCTGGAAACCTTATAACCTTTTTAATTACAAATATTAATGAATACATTATTCATTTCATCTTACAAGAGTGACTTTTATCCGCCACCAAGGATACATAACAGTTCATTAAACTATTCTACAATTCAATTTCTTATTTTTACATTATAAGTCTTCACTCAATCTTCTCGCTCCTTCACATTCTGAATGACAATTCGTCTAGATACCGTCAGCTTGATCTTTACGAGATCCTTAAGTTCTGCTAACCTTGTTCGCTGAAAATTGTTTTTCATTTAAAGCAAGTGTGAGCATTCAATTGCCCAACAAGTCATAACAGTTGAACAAACAACTTCAGATTTAAAACATTTCTTTAGAACTTCTATAATCGAACAAAGGTTATGAAGCAGCTTGAATAATAGGAATAGTCTCGATTCCTATCATCTTAAAACATTAGTCATTTTCACTTTAAAATACTTTCACTCTTCTACCTTTTTCATACACAACCTATCTTGCTAGAATCATTAGCACAGACTTAACAATAATGGTTCATATATAAACAGAACATACTTGTATTGAACAGCTCAATCACAGAACAATGCATATCATAGAAACACCGAAGTGTTCAAATTATGGTATAAGGCCTCATAAGTTCTACCACATTGTACAAATATCGCACATCCGCACATAGACAGAACTTCTCAAGTACAACATCTGAGAAGTTTAAGAAACTAGTATTCATGTAATATGAATGAAGTTAGGAAACTTGCCTTACGCCCAGCTACAGCTTACACTGAACTGCTCATTTCAATTCTTATATAACATATAATGAGAAAACATAAACACCAATTAATCATATATTAAACTTACGCATGGGTTTACTTAACTTTACTTCTTAGGGTTCGCGTTCTTGCAATATAAGTTTACGCGACTAACTTCCTTTACCGGTTTACGGCTTTATGACATACGGAGATGTCTTACTCATACGTTCATCATCTTGGATGATTTATATTCTTATCTTCTTCTTATAATTTCTCTAAGACTTAGCACACATCGCTTCTCTGCTAGTAGTCCATATGGTACTCTAAGTGGTTTCCCACAAACAACCAACAAACAAGTTTCCGTCTCATCTACCTTTGCCATCACGATGAGTTAGATCGATTACCCGATTTCAGATATACCTTCGCTCTTTGAAAGAATTGTTTAGCCCAGCTCCCATATGTCAACCATCAAAGTTACGATTGTACCACATCCTAAATTCTCTTAGCTTATACAAACTATTAAACTATAATGTTTGATTAAGTCAATTTCTTATTCCTTACGGCTTTCTGGCAACTAATTGTCATACTTCAGGATTCATTCCTTATCGACTCATATTCGGCTTTTATTAATCTTATTACTGTTCGTTGCGGCTTTCTTGATAATTCATATCTTATTAATACTTTCATTATCCATCACATGAAACCCATGTTCATTATCCTCGTCGCTCAACCTCTAAGGAATCACAAACATAGCAATCCCTCACGTCCATTCATTGCGACTACGGTCCACGGATATCAGTTACGTAACCCGTGATTATATTATTTGTCATTTAATCTTGTTTAATGTGATGCCCCCAAAATTAGGTATACATCACCCATCTTGGGTAGTCAGATACATGGTACAGAATTTAAATACAACTTACTAATATAACTGTCGTGTACAAAACGACATAAACTGTGAGTTTGAATACAAATATTGTATACTAGAGATTATACAAACTCAAAAGGAGTCCTCAATACAATTATTATCACATTATTTCACAGAATAGTGAGGACTACTAATGCTATCCTCTGGACCATTACTCCGTTCCCCGGCTCGTCCCAGCTATATTCTCATTTCCTGAAGAGAATAGTGAAAGAAAGGATGAGCTCAACTAGCTCGATGAAGAAATATTATGACTAAGATAATGCGAATAATTTATCATTAGCCTCAAATAATGTTAAACGATAAAATATAATGAACATCAAGTTTAAGCTATGATGAACCAATGAATCCATTAAAAGAGTCAAGTAGAAAATAAAATCTACTATCTTTTATGATTTAAAAGGTTTTTCATCATTTATTATAGTGAGACTCAAACTTTAATAAATATTCCACATCATCGAATCACCCCTTACTTTTCTGACAAGGATATTCTTTAGTATCACGACCACAATTATTCATTCACTACCTTCGGGCGAAGAATATTTGTGTATTCATTAATGGTCATGATCATGCCAACAAGCGTCCATCAATGCACTACGGACCCTTTGAGGATTTTACCACATCATTTGTAACATTACGGTCATGATTACACCGAATAGTCTCGGTCATATTCATACCAAGTCCATCTATGCACTTTCTACGGACCACGAGATGACTTTCAACATAATATAAACATGAGGATGATGACAATGATATAAGAATTCAATAAAACAAGTTCAAGAATTAATTTATCTAGGAACCAATAACATCCAAACTGTCGAACATGATCTTTGCTTTGTAGAGTAAAATTCAAGAATCTTGAGAAAAATATTTCCATGAAAGGATCTTTGGATGAAGCGCAAATATCAAGGATATTCCACTAATTTCATGGAGTATAGAAGTCAAAGTTTTAACCAATCGGGTATAATAAAGAATGGAATAACAAAAGAAATCACCATGCATACGATAGACCACACAGTGAGTTATTCCAACGAGAATAATAAATAACGGAACCCGAGTTCACGTAAAAGCGTATAGGCGATGATATTCAACAAAATAATAATAAAGAATGGAACCGAGGTCGAGTAAAAAAACACACGATGTGGATGTTCCAATGAGAATAATAATAAAGATTTTAACCGAGTCCTGTAAAACACATGAGCAGGATGTTCCAATAGAATAATAATAAAGACGGAACCGGTCAGGTGTAAAACACAAAAACGAGGATGTTCCAATGAATAATAGAAGAATGTCACCAAGTATAGGGTAAATCAGCATATCTGAGTTATTCCAATGTAATAATAAGCAATGGAATAACAACAGTTCTCTTCATGAATAAGAAAGAATAACACCCCTTACTTTTGGTAGGAGATTGAATCTTTGCGGTATATAGTAACAAAATACTCTTCTTCTTTCTCTCTTTCTTCTCTCTATACTTTCTCTCTCTATAGCTTGAATGAATTCATGAAAATAATGAAGCACTAGGCCTCTATTTATAGAAGATTTCTAGCTTAGCACTTTTGCCGTATGAAAAGGCAAGTGGCTTGGCGAATTGTGATGTGAAAAGAAAAGTGGTTTGGCCTTTTGTAATGTGAAACGACAAGTGGTTCGGCGCTTTGTAATGTGAAACGACAAGTGGTTCGGCGCTGTAATATGAAACGGCAAGTGGTTTGGCGTCTTGTAAAGGTAATTACTATTGACGAATGTAATTACTATTCACAAAGGTAATTACTATTGATTGAAGAGACTCTTAGATGATGACATATGGGCCCCCATAAAATAATCAAACTTACCACAAACGTCTCATAAGCAGACTCTTTATATACATCAAGGATTGAATAAATATTACCACAAATCATTTTATTTTAATCAACACATATTTAATCTTTCAACAATTATTAATCATTTATAACTTGTCGTCTCAATTATTGATTTAATACTATAACATATTATACAAATGATCTTATGACAATAATTGAATCAATAATATAAGAGATATGATACTGAAATTACTATAGCAATAATTGAGCATAGTGAGTGACTTCTCATATAAGCATCAATAATCAATATCGTGTTAACTACTATCAACTACGTATTCATCGCATTCTTTTTACTACTCTACGGGTAGTTCAACGGTTTTAACGGTAACACCTCTGCCGTTATTTTTTTATAGAAAGATAATTTTGTCGTTTTCTAACTACACAACAATACTTCCGTTAATAGGGGTCCACTGATGATTGAGTCGTTGCATTTAATATTCCCCCCGACAAAAAAGAATATTCCACGACCAAACGAATATTTTATAACAACTTGCTTACTTTGCAAAATTTATAAATATTACCCACAACTATAACATTATATCAAATTTATTCCATAATATTCAAAAATAATATTTATAGAAAATTCATCTTTATTTATAAAAGTTGGGGTCGACAACCTCCCTTCTTATGAAATTTAAGCCCTCGAAATTAGAGTGCGTACACTGGTATGTCGTCGAAGAGGTAAGGATAACTTGATTTCATTTCAGATTCTAACTCCCAAGTCATTTCCTCAACATCGTGGTTCCTCCACAAAACTTTGACTTGAGGTATAACCTTGGAGCGTAGAATATGTTCCTTCTTATCCAAGATTTGAACAGGAACCTCTTCATACGTCAAATCTTCCACTATTTCGTCCTGTTCTAACTCAATAATGTGGTTCGGGTCTTTCACATATTTACGTAACATGGATATGTGAAAAACGTTATGAACACGAGACATACTTAGCGATGGCGAGTCTATAGGCCACGCCCTACTCGATCGAGGATTAAAATGGACCGATGAATCGAGGATTGAGTTTTCCTCTCTTTCCAAATCTTGTAACTCCTTTCCATGGAGCAACTCTTAACAACACATGATCTCCTATATCAAATTCCACGTCCTTTCGATGAAGATCAGCATAACTCTTTTGTCGATTTTGTGAGGTTTTTATACGTTGTCGGATCGTTTGAATCTTTTCCGTAGTCATATGTACCAACTCCGGTCCCAACAACGTTGCTTCACCCACCTCATCCCAGCATACTGGAGAACAACACTTTCTTCCATACAATGCTTCGAATGGAGCCATGCCAATACTTGCTTGATAACTGTTGTTGTAGGAAAACTCCACCAATGGTAAGAACTTGTCCCAACTTCCCTTGAAATCAAGGACATAGAGTCTTAATAGATCTTGAAGAGTTTGAATTGTCCTCTCCGACTGTCCATCCGTCTGAGGATGATATGCCGAGCTAAATCGTAAGTCTGTGCCCATAGCTTTTTGCAAACTAACCCAAAATCGTGAAGTGAATCTTGGGTCTCGATCAGAAACTATGGATACCGGCATACCATGCAGTCTTACAATCTTGTTTATGTACATACGAGAAAGACGTTCAAGTGTATAAGTTTCTCGTGTCGGTAAGAAATGAGCGGAACTTGGTCAATCTATCAACAATGACCCAAATCGCATCTATGCCTTGAGAAACCTTAGGAAGGCCGTAACAAAATCCATGGTAATGTGCTCCCACTTCCATTCTGCGGAATTTAAAGTGGTTGCAATGGACCTTTTGGTACTTGATGCTCCGCTTTAACTCATTGACAAGTTAGACACCTTGAGATAAACGTTATCTCTCTCTCTTCATATTGCTCCACCAAAAATATATGACGAATATCATGATACATTTTGGTACTCCCAGGATGGATTGCAAATGGTGTGTTGTGCGCCTCCATCATGATATTATACTTTAAATCAAGGTCGTTAGGAACACAAAGTCTGGAGTTGACTCGAAGTATTCCTTCTTCATCGATTCTTGCTTCCGGCATAGCACCTTCTTGCACTTTCTTCCTCATACGCATCAGCTCCAGGTCTATAACTTGAGCAGCTTTAACTTTATCGATTAAAGTCGGTTCTACTCGTATACTCGCTATCATCACATGCATCCCTGGAGTCTTTAACTCTATCTCCATCCTTTGCAAGTCACACAAAATGGGCCTTTGCGTTGACAATATCGCTTTCGTGCTTGCATATGATCTTCTACTCGATGCGTCCAAGCTACCACGTTCGCTTTTCGGGATGGTATTGGATGGTATGATCATAATCTTTCAATGAGTTCAAGCCAACGTCGTTGTCGCATGTTGAGTTCCTTTTGAGTGAAGAAATATTTGAGGCTTTTATGATCCGTAAAGATCTCCACTTTCTCCCCATACAAGTAATGCCTCCAAATTTTAAGTGCAAAGACAACAACTGCCAACTCTAGATCATGAGTAGGATAATTCCTCTCATATTCTTTGAGTTGTCACGAGGCATAGGCTATAACTTTTCCATGTTGCATGAGAACACATCCCAACCCTTTGCCCGAAGCATCACTGTAGATGACAAATCCTCTCGAGCCGTATGGTATTGTCGAGCAGGTCTTTGAAATAAGTCTCCTCTTGAGTTCTTGAAAACTCTTCTCACATTCTTCGCTCCAACCGAACTTTGTATCTTTCCGAGTCAGCTGAGTCAATGGAGTAGCGATTCGAGAAAATCCTTCCACGAATCTCCGATAATAACCAGCTAAACCGAGAAAGCTACGTGCTTGATCATCGATTTAGGTTGTTCCCACTTTGAATAGTTTCAATCTTTCTTTGGGTCAATGGATATTCCATGACTTGATACCACGTGCCCAAGGAATGCTACTTCTTGAAGCGAAACTCGCATTTCTTCAACTTGGCATAAAGCTTATATTCACGAAGCTTTTGGAGTGTCGACCTCAAGTGTTGCTCATGATCTTCACGGCTTTTGGAATAAATAAGGATGTCATCAATAAAGACGACCACAAAGTGATTCAAATATTCCTTGAATACTTGGTTCATCATATCCATGAAGGCGGCGAGGAGCATTAGTCAATCCAAAGGACATGACTAGGAATTCATAATGCCCATCTGGAAGTTCTCGGCGTCGTCTTTGGAATGTCGGTGGTTCTAATCTTCAATTGGTGATATCCTAACGAAGATCAATCATTGAAAAGAATTTGGCTCCTTGCAAATCGGTCAAACAGTCATCAATACGTGGCAATGGATACCTATTTTTGATGGTGACATGATTCAACTCCAGATAATCAATACAAAGTTGCATACTCCCATCTTTCTTCTTCACGAATAGAATGAGCACCCCAAGGAGAAGTACTAGGGCCTAATAAAGCCAATGTCTAACAATTCACATAGTTGGGTCTTTAACTCACGAAGTTCAATAGAGCCATTCGATATGGGGCTTTGGAAATAGGTTTTGTCTCGGGGTTCAAGGTCGATACAAAAATTTAATTTCACGCCTGGGGGTAGGGCGGGAAGTTCTTCGAGAATACGTCGGAAATTTATTAACAATAGAAATATCATTCAAAAGCGGCGTATTTTTGTTTAAATCGTGACATGAGCTAAGAAAGCTTGACATCCATTTTTTCAATAAACGAATAGTTTTATGGCTTGAGATAGCGGTGATTGATTTTAATGGTTTGGTCGCTTGAATTCACATAATAGGTTAGTTAGGAATATGAAAGCTAACAACCTTATGAAAACAATCAATTTTTGCATGATAAGTAGTTAACCAATCAATCCCTAGAATCACGTCAAATGCAAGTATTTTTAATGAAATAAGATCGACAGGTAATGTGAGGTGCCGATTTGAACCAAACAAGACTTATAAACAGATGGATGTAATGAAGGTTTCTCCCAACAGAGTTTCCACAGATAAGTCAAAGTCTAATTTCTCCGGAGTTAAATTTAATCGATGAGCGCAAGTAGGAGAAATAAAAGAATGGGTAGAACCGGTATCAAATAATGTATAGACTTCATTATAGTTTATGATAAGCTTACCCGTGATGACCTCATTCGGGTTCCTTACTCTCTGGGAGGTCACAACAAACGCTCTCCTTGCACTAGGGTTTGACTTTTACGGGATGGCCTTTGGTGCCTCCATCCTAGCTAAATTGTGTCTTGATGGCACAAAATCGAGCTAAGTGACCTTCTCTTCCACAATTATAACATGCTTTGACTGGCATGGCGCGGTTTGGACTGATGTGTCCTTCTCCTCCGCATTTGAAGCATATGATAGGTGGTCTTTCTCCTTCCTTAACAACGGGTATTGGTGCTAACGTCTTTCCATCATTGTTGAATCTCCTTTTCTTGAAATGTCCATTCTTATTATTTTGGCCCTGATTACCACCGAAGTGGTTACCATATCTGGCATGTTGATTTCCTCCACGCTTGTTGTCACTGCTTTGATGACTACTCTCGCTGGTATTATAATTTTGTCGGCTGCTCTCTTTTAGTTGCGTTGACTCGTTATCGCGCTCCACTAACTGAGCCCTATTTACAACATCCGAATACATACCACGCTTTACGTTTATGAAATAAGATGTTGACGTATCTTTGGCTTCAAACCTCTTAAAAACATTCGCGCCATTCTCTCTTCATTATCCACCAGTGGGATCTGGCGAACCGTGATAACTCCGCAAATTTTGCCTCGTATTGCGACACGGTCATATTGTTTTGTTCCAACTTGATAAACTCCACCTCCTTCATGTGGCGAATACTTTTCGGAAAGTATTTGTCATTGAAACGACTCTGGAACTTCTCCCAAGATATCTTGATCTGAAGAGGTTGAGTACGTTTCTGGAATTCCCACCAAGATGTCTGCCTCTCCCGCGCGCAACATAAAGGCGGAAAAGGGAACGTTTTGCTCCTTGGAGCATCCCAAGACATCAAATATCTTGGTGATCTGCTTTATCCATGCTTCCGCCATAAGTGGTTTTGGCTCTCCCTTAAACTCCGGTGGTCCCGGCTCCTTAAAGCATTTTAGCGGTGACCGCCCGAGAGAGTTTCAAGTATTTCCACCTACATTTTGGGCGGAGTCGCTCTCGCTTGCTGTTGTATGAATTGCATAAAGCCTCTGAACATTTGATCATTCATCATTTGGTCGGTGTTGTTGTTTGCATGAGGATTATTACCTCCACGATGCACATTATCCCGATTATTGATATGTGGTGAATCAACGATCGCTGTGCTCCATTGCTATTCTCAACATTCTCAGATGTCATTTTCAGATACTGCCAAAAAACAAAGGTTAATTGACATGTAACATATTATCCCTATATTCTGATCGACCAATAAAATAACACATAAACTTAGGTAGGTCATACTAGCGAAGGTATTCCCGTCTCTCCCCTCCTAGTACTATTCTCACATCTTAGCCGGGATCATATCCTAAGCTCGATACTAACCGTGATGCCCCAAAATTAGGTATACATCACCCATCTTGGGTAGTCAAATACATAGTACGAAATTTAAATACAACTTACTAATATAACTGCCGGTATACAATACGACATAAACCGTGAGTTTGAATACAAATCATCTACTACTAGAGATTATACAAACTCAAAAGGAGTCCTCATTACAATTATTATCACACTATTTCACGAGAATAGTGAGGACTACTAATGCTATCCTCTCGGACCATTACTCCGTTCCCCAGACTAGTCCCAAATATATTCTCATTTCACGAAGAGAACGGTGAAAAAAGGGTGAGCTCAACTAACTAGCTCGATAAGAAATATTATGACTAAGATAATGCGAATAAATTATCATTAGCCTACAATGATGTTAAACCGATAAAATATAATGAACATCAAGTTTAACTACAAATGAAACCAAAGAATCCATTAAAAGAGTCAAGTAGAAAATAAAATCTACTATCTTTTATGATTTAAAAGGTTTTTCATCATCATTATAAATGAGACTCGACTTTAATAAATATTCCACATCATCGAATCACCCCGCACCTTTTCTGACGAGGATATTCTTTAGTATCACGACCACAATTATTCATGCACTACGGGCCAAGAATATTTATGTATTCATTAATGGTCATGATCATGCCAACAACTGTCCATCAATGCACTACGGGCCACTGAGGATTTTTACCACATCATTTGTAACATTACGGTCATGATTACACCGAATAGTCTCTCATCATAATCATACCAAGTCCATCTATGCACTACGGCCACGAGATGACTTTCAACATAATATAAACATGAGGATGATGACAATGATATAAGAATTCAATAAAACAGTTCAAGAATTAATTTATCTAGGAACCAATAACATCCAAATCATCGACATGATCTTTGCTTTGTAGAGTAAAATTCAAGAATACCGAGAAAAATATTTCCATGAAAGGATCTTTGGATGAAGCGCAAATATCAAGGATATTCCACTAATTTCATGGAGTATAGAAGTCAAAGTTTTAACCAACTGGGTATAATAAAGAATGGAATAACAAAAGAAATCACCATGCATGCGATAGACCACACAGGCAGGTTATTCCAATAGAATAATAAATAACGGAACCAGGTCCCACAAAACGCATATGACGATGATATTCCAACGAGAATAATAAAGAATGGAACCAGGTCCCACGTAAACACACACGAGACGGGATGTTCCAACAGAATAATAATAAAGATTTTACCCGGTCCTGTAAAACACATGATGTGATGTTCCAATAGAATAATAATAAAGACAGAACCCGGTCCTGTGTAAAACACACAGACAGGATGTTCCAACAGAATAATAGAAGAATGTCACCAAGTATAGGGTAAATGCACAGCATATCAAAGTTATTCCAACGAGAATAATAAGCAATGGAATAACAACAGTTCTCTTCATGAATAAGAAAGAATAACACCTCTTACTTTTGGTAGGAGATTGAATCTTTGCAGATGGTGTAGTAACAAAATACTCTTCTTCTTTCTCTCTTATTCTCCTATACTTTCTCTCTCTATAGCTTGAATGAATTAAGTGAAAAATAATGAAGCACTAGGCCTCTATTTATAGAAGATTTCTAGCTTAGCACCGCCATGTGAAAAGGCAAGTGGCTTAACGACTGGTGATGTGAAAAGAAAAGTGGTTTGACGCCTGTAATGTGAAACGACAAGTGGTTAGGCGCCTGTAATGTGAAACGACAAGTGGTTCGACGCCTGTAATATGAAACGGCAAGTGGTTTGACGTCTTGTAAAGGTAATTACTATTGACGAAGGTAATTACTATTCACAAAGGTAATTACTATTGACGAAGAGACTCTTAGATGATGACATATGGGCCCCCATAAAATAATCAAACTTACCACAAACGTCTCATAACAGACTCTTTATATACATCAAGGATTGAATAAATATTACCACAAATCATTTTATTTTTAATCAACACATATTTAATCTTTCAACAATTATTAATCATTTATAACTTGTCGTCTCAATTATTGATTTAATACTATAACATATTATACAGGATGATCTTTGTGACAATAATTGAATCAATAATATAAGAGATATGATGCGTGAATTCTCGTAGCAATAATTGAGCATAGCTGAGTGACTTCTCACGTAAGCATCAATAATCAATATCGTGTGCTACTATACAACTACGCGTATTACTGTACTTTTACTACTGGGTAGTTCAACAGTTTTAACGGTAACACCTCTGCCGTTATTTTTATAGAAAGATAATTTTGTCGTTTTCTAACTACGACAATACTTCCGCCAGTAGGGTCCACCAATGATTGAGCCGTCGTATTTTAATATTCCCCAACAAAAAGAATATTCCCCACCAAAACGAATATTTTATAACAACTTGCTTACTTTGCAAAATTTATAAATATTACCTGACTATAACATTATATCAAATTTATTCCATAACATTCAAAAATAATATTTATAGAATATTCATCTTTATTTATAAAAGTTGGGGTCTTACATTTATTATATACGTTCAACCTTTAATAAAGGTTTACATCACTTGATTAAGTGTTACATTATTTCAATATTACATTCTTTATCTTCCCTTACATTTCCCCCAAGAGCTGAGCAGTTAAAAGCTCATCTCTAGCTTTTTTTACAACAACTTGGCTTTGCTTATTTCACTCCCTTATTATATCTTGCCATGCATGGCGCTTGAGTTGGTTGTGCAGACCCACGAGTGCAGCAATCGACGTGCCACTCTATAAGGCATGACTGGCATCGCGGTGCCAAGCCCTAACCCTAGAAAATTTCTCTAAGTGTTAAATCAATTTTGAGATGCTTACTTCGCGATCTCATAACTCCTTCATTATAACTTGGAACAAGGTCGTTCCAAAGCCATTCTCTTCCTTATATTACGTACTTTAATACCCCTCAAGCATAAATTCATTATAAATCCATTAACGTGCCATTCGATTGGCTTGATCTTCCCCATTTGCTCATTTTACATTTTTAACGCTCTTCGTTCGTTCGTCCGTAATTCAGTCATCCAAACTAAGAATTCGTTCATTCTTGAGTCCACGACTAACGTTTTCTATGTTCTCTTACTTTTTAATGAAAACCTACCCACTCGAGTTCATTTACTAACTTTCTAATTCTCGTTTGTCTTTTATAATATTTTTGACATAACTTCGTTATAGCTAAGTTTTAATCCATTCTTCATGAACGTTTCTACCGTTCCTAACCAAGCAATACACATCTAACTTATATGCGATGGATTTAAACTTGTCCATCAACAACAATTATCCTACGATGGTTTTAAATTTGTCCATCAACAATGATCTTTGTATTCTTTGCGTGTTCTTCGTGTTCTTCATTCGTTCTTCATTTTACTCGATATTTTGGATTATTATTTCACTTTTTATTTGAATTTGATGTTATAGAACATCATTCCTTACTTATTTCACCTACTTATTCATATAATCTACTAGGATCGTTCTAATTCTTTACGAATCTTATACTTCCTTAAGAAATTTATTTACTAAACTTTAAATTCTTATTTCTTTATTTTCTTATAATTTCAACCATATGAAATCATTCCAATCTTCTTTTACTTCTTAATCCTATTAAGTTATGTTTTTAAACATAGAACTTAAAGAAATTTAAAAAGAGACTAAGTTTCGGATTACCGTTCTCCTTTAATCTTCTCCCGTTGGACAAAGTTTGCACATGAGCAAGCTCTTCCTCCTCCTTCTCCTTCTCATCCAACCTCTCTCTCTCTCTCTCTGTCAAGTTGGAGGATTTTCAAAATCCCAAAATAAAGAGCTCAAGCTTCCTATTTATAGAATTTCCAAGCTAGGGGTATTTTAGTCATTTCGCCCCCCAACCTCCTTACTATTCATATCTCCCTACTATTCCCACCTCCTTACTACACCTCCTTACTATTCACGTAGCTTCCCTTGGAAGCTTCGTGCTTCCGTCTTTCGATTTTCGTCCGACAGTTCGAAAACTGCGATTCCCGGAGTCCAAATATTTTTTAATATTTCGTCTTTCCTTTAACGACCAATTTTTCCGTATTCTTCGGATATTCAAAAAATTGAAAAACACTTTTCGATGTTGAGCGTTTTCCTTCACGTTTTACCTTAACGTAGCTAAACGAGTGAAAAGTACATAGCAGTACTTTTCGTCATTTTTATTTTGTCCGATTTCTGTACGCTTTTCGAGAAAAACTTTTATCGGCTTACTTAACTTTTCACAACATATTATCGTCAAATCTTTCGAGGGAATGTCATTTCGACATACCGAACTCTCGAATGGCCTAGGTTATTCAAACCCTAACCCTTGTGGTTTCGTCGGGTGAATAGTGTCTATTTCGTATTTTTCCCCGGAAAATATTTTGTTCCCGGAAAATTTTTATTTCAGTCTTAAAAATTCTTATTCCTTCAGTCTAGCTCGTAGCCAGAATCCTCCCAAATTATAATTATCCTAGGTTATAGAACGATTACCAAACACATAGCACATAATAGTATTAATAAAATATATTTTATTAATAACTAATTCTTTAAACTTAAATTCTGGACAACCCGAATTTTCGGGTCGTCACACTCTTCCCCCCTTATAAAAATTCCGTCCTCGGAATTTCTTAAAACCACACCCTTACCTGGGTCATCACATTCACCCCTTCTTCATAGAATTTCATCCTCGAAATTTTTGCCTACCTTTCTTCTCAACTTCACTTCAACGGAGTTCTTATCTTTCCCTCATTCCTAACCCCCATAACCTATCAAGAATCATGAAGTAGAAGGAATAACGAGGAATATAAATTTCTTTTAAAAACGTTTCATACTTTTGCTGAGGGTCAAATCGACCATGAACTCTTACTAGGTTATTCAGCATTTCGCTGTAAGCCCTTCCTTAACGGTCAGTTTACAATCACAAAGAAAGTAACTGCCTCTTCCATGTTCTCCTCAGACTTAATCAAAACAATTTGGTTTGGCACCAGTTCTCAAAGAAAGCTCGATTTTCTTATAACATGACATACCATTTGTCTAGCCGAATCAAGTAGCTTAGACCATACCAATTAATTAGTTATCAACTTGAAACATTCGTCTAGTCAACTCAATTGACATCGACTACTTCTTTAAATTCTTTTTGCAATACATCAAAACGGTTTATGACGTCCTGATACCGTACTTTTCACAGTACGTTGAGGACTTCGTCAGTTTGTGACTTCGTCATTATACATGTGAGGGCCCCGAATCCAGGTCCTAATTCACCTCGGATCCAGTTCGATCATTCTATACAACTATTACTATATTTGCGGAAGATATAAACATAAATTGTTTATACATTAAACTTACATACTTTTCCCCAAGGTCGAGTAACCTTAACTTATACACAATACATAACTATCTAACACATAACATTATCATCATACATTACTATTACAAATCTAATCGCATACGTAAACTAAAGCTGGAACTGTCTTGGACCTTTCCTTGTATCCGACGCATTCGCCTTAATCTGCAATGTTTTATCATGATATAGCAAGGGTGAGCATAAGGATTGCCCAGCAAGTTTAAATTCAACAATATAACGATATATCATGATTGAAATGATTTGAATAATTGGCTGGCTATAATTCAACAATATAATTGTGAACTAGCAAGAACAAGTTTATGACTGAATAAGTATTATACATGAACAAATATATCTAAAGCAACTGGTAATGAAGGTGATCAGCCTTTCATACCTGACTTATACATGCAATATGTACAGAGTACAATTCATGGCAACCAGCAATGATTAACCATAAGCTTATCCGAATAAAATAAATCTTAGTAGAGTTAAGTAAAATAAACTTGCATGAACCGTTGATTACCGCTACGCAATTTATATCGCCTTATCCGAAGACCTAATATTAGTAATATAGATCTCCAATATTAGAATAATATCATCATAATATAATACTATAATATATATATATATATATATACATAGAATAACCTAAACACATATAACACATAACCCTATCAGTCTATAACACATATAAGACTCGGTATCAAGTCAAACTATTGAAGTCTGAGTTGAACCCGACACAATTCTAACATCCCGACGGTCTAGTCAGACAATTGACGAGTTTAAGTTCAATTAAACTCTGACAAAACACTTAACAATATCTTAGATAATTTTCTAAGCAGTCAAAATAATTTTCATAGACTTATAATAATTTTCAGATAATTATTACCATTTATCTTGATTATTCAATCATTAATATAGTATTTATATGAATTAAATACCACATAATTCTTTTATCATTAATATTTATTTAATATCAAACATTAATGAAATACATGTCATAATATTATAATATATTTATAATATATCAAAAATTTTAATACCTTAAAATCATATTTATATGATTTTTAAATCGTTAAATTCATTTTCCAATAATTGCTATTAATATTAAAATATTAATATTTTCATGACAAAATATCAAAAGTTATATTTTATAACTTAAAATATTTTTATAACACTTAAATCATTTTTATATGATTTTTAAATCATTTATTCTATTTTTCCTTAATTTATTTAATATATTTATTAAATAAACTAATTACCATTAATATTAATTAATTAGTGAAATTCATCACAAAATATTAAAAGTCACTTTGAAAATATCTTAAAATATTTTCTTATATCAAAATATTATTTTTATGATTTTTCATGTATTAAAATCATTTTTAAATAATTTATTTAATATTATAATTAAATAAATTAAATACCATTTATATTCCAAAATATTAAATATTTATGAAATATACTCTAAATAATTAAAAACTATTTTTCAAAATTTATTATGTATTTTTAATCATTAAAAACTATTTATTTCTATTTATTTAATTAATATATTAATTTCCGAAAAATAATAATTATAAAAGGCCCTATAGCGACAGACCCGTCGCTATAGGTGTTCTTGAGTGTTCTTCGTTAGTTTACAGGTTGGTTGTTTGACCGTGATTTTTTCTACGTTCCTAAGGTATTTCTGCGCGTGTTAAGGGTCATATAATGTAGTATTGATGCAATACTACACGATCCAACAAGCAGCTTGGTCAAATTGCAACACACAAGCAAGATCAAAAGCCTTGAACTTGCTGTCAGAGACTTTCTGGGTTTTCTAGGTTTCCCAGATTCCTAGTCAGTTTCGAGTGACCATCTTGTGGCTCACTTTTATACATGTTCGAGTTATGTTTCATGTGATATTAAGGTTCCAGTCTATAGTAGGTATGTCAAGGTACATCAAACAATCACCACATCAACTTAACAACATAAAACAAGTACGATCTAGGTCGGTCAAACGGATTGTCAGGAACTGTTCTGGAAGATTCTGGGTTTTCCAGAATCTTCATCCTGCCAGTTGGTCAACGTGGTTTTGACCGAGATTATCTTTCATCCTGCTATGGATCTAGTTATTCTAAGGACTTTAATATGTAGTGAACACGACAGGCTACACAGATCAAATAACAACTTGGCAAAAACACATGTCAGACGTAAGATCAGAGGCTTGAACAAACTTGTCAGACCACTGTAAAACATTCTAGGTTGCCCAGATTCGACTTTCCGTGAACGATCAACGACCTTTGACTGGTCATAAGTTATGATTTAGACATGATATGACTCTATTTCAAATTTTAGAACAAAGACCACATAACATACTACAAATTGAAAACTTAAAACAACACAAATCATGAACATAGAAAGATCTAAGGCCTCTGACATTCGACTGTCAGGCCCTATTTCTCCATATTTCCAGACTTCTAAAAATACTTGATTCGTGCATCTAAGTGTTATAGATCCATGATCTATCAACCCAGATCACTTATAGACACCCTAATACACAACTTTAACTAATCAATTTCAACATATAACATAAGATCACTGATTTTTAAGATTTAGGGTTTATACCTCTTTTACACTTTGATCTTGATTCTGACTTTTGGTTGCTGATCATGGAGTGTTAAGATATGATCATGGCTAATCTCCTTACTCTCTCACACTCCCCTTTCCCGAATTTTAGAGAGAGAGAGAGTCTTGGGAGAAATGAAAACTAAAGTGAGCATTTTCTCTCTATAATCTATACATATATCATATTATAATGCTAGTAGCTGCTAAAATGAGGCTGATATTGGCTGAGATCTGGTCAATAAGTCAATATAGTTGGTCACCAACTCCTCATCTTGCCAAGATTTGCAAGTAAACTCATAAAAATCCAAGAAGGGCATTATAGTCATTTTTGTCTAGAATAAGCATGTAAATGCAATTCCTATTTATATATTATTTGATTATGATATATATATATATATATATATATATATGAATGAACAATATGCAAGTATGCTTGCATTAAGAAAAGTTGTAAAGTCCTTTGATAGATAATAGAAGTATATGTACAAGGACTTAGAATGAATTGATTAAATATGTTAGGTTGATCCTATATAAGCAAAACACCTTTGTAAAGTCCTTAAAAAGAATGATGTATAAGGACTATAAATATAGAAAGATCAAGCTTGTTAGGTTGATCATATGATGTAATAGATAGGCTTGTCTCGATCGCTTCGAACCGCACTGTAAGTCGTGAGTCCGCCAGAGAGTCAAGGATAACTCGGGAGCTATCGAGGCAGAATAGGAGTATGCAAGATAGTAGATCTCAGAGTTCGTAGACTTCCAGGGGAAACGAAGAAGGATCGTAGTGTGTCGAGAAGAGCTTCCTCGGGATCGTAGTGTGCTGAGGAAGTCATGTTCAGAATCGTAGAGACAGCTTGCCTACGAGAAGACCGATCATCTGTCGAAGCCAAGACAGAAACGTAGACTACACTCAGAGTCGTAGAGTCTACTGATGTATCATGCAGAGATCGTAGTCAAGCAAGATCAGATGAAGAGAACAAGCACAAGGCAAAAATCGTAGTGTCAAGATCTGATCTCGGGATCGTAGTGTGCACTGCAAGTCGGGTTTGAATCATAGAGTGCAGTACTACGACCTAAGAAGAAGTGCTCACAATGCCAAGGATGAATCGTAGAGCATATATGGTTCTCAACAAATGAGCACTCCCAGAATATCCAAAGAAATGAAGCCTCTGGTTCAAGCTGCAAGCTACATCCAAGGAAACCAGAGAGCACTCAACGAATGGCATGCAGGCTAACAGAAGATCTAAGCACCAACCCAATAAGCATCAAGATTGAGTTGTAAGGCCATTCATGATGAAGTCATCCACAAGGAGATCCAAGGAAGAATTTAGAAGCTGACCAATGAAAGTCAGCTTATGCAGTAGCTATCAAGTGAACAGAAGACAACGATCTTAGAAGCAACCAAGATCATAGTGTTTGCCAAACAAAGAAGGAACTGATGGAAGGTGAACCGAGATACTGGTCAGCCTCTGAAGAGCAAGGCTAAAGTGATTAAGTGCAAGGTCAGTTCATTGATGATAAGTGAACAGGAGATCACAAGGAGAAAGCAAGCTGGACGCACCACAAATCTAAAGTGTCTTGATATTCAGAAGGGGACCAGAGCAAGGAATTAGACCATCAGTCTCTTAGAACAATCGAAGCAAACAGAAGTATTGAAGCACTGCACAATACAAGGAAGAGGTGTTCTACAGTGAAGATCCAAGCAACACTCTTCAGGATCGTAGTGTTAACTCTACTAGTCAACCAACAACACTCAATAAGACACTACGATCAGGTCCTTGAAGACGTGCATTAGAATCGTAGAGTTTGAATAACTGAAGACTGAAGCATTGGCAACGGTTCAATCTGAAGGGTAATATTCGGACAAGTGCTTATTGAGAGCATCGATGCAAAAGGACAACCTCTTATCAAGAAATTAGAAGAAATAAAGTCTTCAACCTGCCCAAGATAGTAAAGTGATACATCTGATAGGGTAGGTGAAACAGTAGACTGCAGAGTCAGAAAAAGTATGACATGTCACATCAAGCAGTTTACCTCAAGCAACTCGAGATCTGTGAAGATATTTGAATAGCCTTCAACGGCTACTTTCCAACGGAAGGATTGGGAAGGAGTATAAATGAGAAAGAGCTTCAAAGATCAAAGGTTGCTGGAGTTACCGAGTTTGGAGAGAAGGTGGACTGATCTAAATCATGTGAGATAGTGAGTCCGAAGGCTCACTCTACGATCCACCAAGAACACTCAGAAGTCAGAATAAGAAGGAAGTATAAGTGTGAGTTCTACTATGTAGAAGTGAGAGCTCTACTACATGAAAAGTGTTCTGAACTGCCGAGAGAAAGAAGAGCATCATGTAATCTTGATGTCCATAATGGGAAGACTCTAAGTACAATAGAGAAGAGCCTACATTCATCTTAGCAAGTCCATCATGAGGAGGCATCAAGTAGCAAAGGGAGATCACAAAAGCCATCTTGGTGTCAAACATGAGAAAGCTTCTAAGTACATAATAGAAGAGCCTACAGTCAGCTTGGAAGTCTCTCATGTCCAGTCATCAAGTATCAAGGGAATTATCTTCAAGGCAGTTCAACAAGGGGTCATCAGAAGTGGCTGAGTAACCAAAGAAGCTGAGCATCATGCAACACTCAGCTGCACTTCAAGGATGATCAAGCCAAGCTGCTAAGTATAGAAGATGTTCGAGCATGAAGACATCTTAGCGACTCGATCTGACTCTCAACAACAACAAACAAACAACTCAACAAATCCGAGGGCTGAGGGTCCTTGTCAAGGACTAAACAAAGCGGCCTTGAAGGGTCTTTATCCGAAGGGACTAAAGAAGTTCCAAGCTCATTTGGGCTTGAAGAGTTCCTAGGGAACTAGAGGAGTCCCAAGGGCACTTGAAGAGTTCTAAGTGAATCAAAGTCCCAAGGTCATTGGCCTTGAAGGAATCTTAGTGATTCAGGTCTTGCCTTCCTTGGTGGAAATCTCGCTAGTTGAAAGCGTATGAGTGGATTAGGAGCTTGAGTCTCTGAACTACTTAAAACCCCTTGTGTCTTTTACATTATGTTATTTACATTATGTACTATAACTGCTATGTATGTTTTAACTGCTTATAACTAAACTTACTCTACGAATAATGTATGTATGATTATGGATATATCAATGAAGGGGATCTTTTACTTATTCCACTGTGCTTGAAAAGATTCTTATGTTTGTCATATGTTAATTATGAACAAAATAATATAAACAAGAAAAGTATTTGAAAAAAGAAGGATCTATTCAACCCCCCCCCCCCCCTTCTAGATCTATTTGTGACCTCTGGGAACTAACAATTGGTATCAGAGCAGGTTCTCATGCTATATTTAAAAGCTAATTGCTTTGAGTCTGATCCAAGGCATTAACATTGTTCTAAACTTAGTTTAGTAGTAAGTAACTTTTTATATGCAGATGAGCTCACATGTTGGAAATATTGTGTATAGGTTAAATGTGTATATACACTTGAAGTTGCTCAGATTGGTCCACGGTCTCTATTGATACATCAACAAGACCAATCTTAGCATGCAGTCAATCTTGTAGTCCTAAGACCAGACGAGAGAACTCAAGAGACATCAATGACAAAGAGTCAAGCACCCACCAGTCTGAAAGATGAAGAAGCCATACATGCTAAGAAATGCTTATCGAGAGAAGAAAGAAGATCTTCTCAAACTTATGTCTTGCCAACCAACAGCTGGGTGCAAACTTTGTCAGCTAAAGGATGTCAAAGATCTTAATGTTGAGATTCTCTTGTCCTATAACTTCAAGACCACTACTGATTGATTAAAGGCCGACAAGAGCAATAAGCTGTCAGGAGCAAAAGTAAAGCCATGCACATCAATACCTAAACTCAGTATATCTATGTTAAATGATTGTTTCGTAACTGACAGTAAAAAGGTACGGTTCTTCACTATTTTAAATGTACATCATAATTGCATCTTCTTATGAACTATAACAGTATTCTGTCAAGGAGTCATAATCTACTTAAAAAGGTGAAGAGAGAAAGTAACCTGAGGATGGAAACTCAAATGACTATAAACTTTCTCTCCATCCAAGTTTTAGGTTGAAGATAACATCTTGAAGGAAATCTGAAATGGGGCATAAGAGCATCACAGGCCTAATACACCTTGGTGGAGTAATCTTTGCTGGTGGGTTAGTATGTATGTACAAGCCTATGTTCTAAGTGTTTGACAACACACAGAGCATGATCAGTTTTGCAAGAGGATCTTCCTGATTCATTGAAACTGATCACCTCAATGAATCAACTAGATACTCCTAAATCGTAGAGTTGAATCTCACTCTGTGAACACTTAAACATTATGAACATAACCCAGTGAATGATGAAACTATCATAGATAAAGAGTGTGTTATTAAATGCCACATCCTGCACACACTCACCATCATTCATCTCAAAATGTATGATCATAAGATAGAGACATGCATGAATAAGTCTGTTGGTGATAAATATGATGATTATCCAAATAAGAGGAACAGGGGTTTAGAAAACTAACCTAGCAGGACCCATTTAATTATGGGTACCAAAAAATAGAAATATATTTAAACCTGCAGGTACTTGGTCAGTCTGACCACACTAAGGAATGATGAAGCAGAAGACTTCAGTCAAGAAGACTCAACCAGCAGAAGGCTAAGAACAATTCAGAGATGATTCTGATAGAGTTCCTATCCGTCTAAGCCTGTCCTTGAAGACCCTCTGAGCTAACCAGAATGGAGCTCACATGGCTGCTAATCTGTATATGGAAGCAGGCCATTCAGCCAAAGAAGACTACGTTCGTAGTGCTGTCAAATGATCGTAGAGTGATCTGTCATGAAAATACTCATCTCTACAATACACGGAGATCTAAGTAATGATGGAGATTCCAGTCAAAGAGAGATATGCAAGGCTGCCTTCAAATGAATCTTAAGAAGAGGGAATCACATCTATCTGGGAAGACAGCATCAACAATGAGGGAGCAGTGATCTGTTAAGGAACAACAACACTGAGATATATTATTAAAAGTTGTACCAGCTACAAAGTCCCAAAACTTTGTGGCTGATGAACCAAATGAAAATCCATAGTCAGTAGGAACGTCTCAAAATGTACTACTGATATCCCTTCAGCCACCCAACCCATAATCGTAAAGTGCCTACGATCAAACATATGATCGTAGTGTAAGAAGCAGGAGGACACCACGATTTCAGCAATGCAGTTGTCTAAAGCTGGTAGAAGATCTCCAAATTAGAAGAGGTCGAATGAGATGTCATTACAAATCACTGCTATAGCATTCCATCTGGAAAGCGCCTCAGGGAAAAACCTGACCCTTAACTCACTTTAAGAGGTTGGCCCTTCCTCAGCTACCTTAACCCAGAAGGAATGTTTGATCTAGTTCATCTCAAGGACTAAGTCACTCAATGATCGTAGAGTCGAGTTTGAAAAGAACTAAACGATCGAAGTGCAACCTCAACAATCATAGTGCTACCTCAACGATCGTAGCACAACCTCAGCGATAGTAGAATACAACTCGACGATCATAGTCCTACCAAAGGGTATTCCAGTTCACAAGGAGCTTGGAAAATGAGATATTTACTAAACTATTCAAGTTGAGGAGATAAGTTTGAATACATCAGAGATTGAGCTATGCTGCATCAAAGTATGGATAAAAGACAAAGTCATCCATTACAACATCTCTCAGAAGTTGATCGTTGAGTCAACAAAGGAAATCGTAGAGTCTATAGCTACCTCATCATGCTACTCTACGAATCAAAAGGTCAACGGTCAAAGTCACATCAATTAAAATGTCTACTCTTCTAAAAGAAAAATATCTAACTGAAAAGTTATGGGGGAGTTACAGCTCATTACTGGGCAACGTGCAACCAATGAACGACCGACACATCACTGATTATGCAGAGTTAGAAGGAACTGCCTTAAAGATAATTTCAAATCTGTAGACAGTTACCAAAAGCTATAGAACCTTTCTCCCTTCCATTTTCAAACCCTAGAATCCTCTCAAGAGCCAAAATCAGTTAACCCTCCAGAGTCCTTACCAAATCCCAATCAGCCATCTCACATAAATCTCTCTAAATCAAACACCCACAGTCTTCAAACTATTCAAATGGAGAACTGGCAAGTTATCACCGGCATTCAGCTCGGAACCAAATCATTTGAGAAATCTGAGAAGAAGTTCAAGGACATACTTGAACTCATGAAGAAAGCTGGGTTTTCAGAATGCCTTGAGGCAAATACTTGTGTGTACATTGACCTAGTTAAAGAGTTCTACTCAAACGTCTCCATAAACTCTGGAACTCTGTCTACCAAGGTTAAAGGTCAGATTCTGAAGCTAAAATCTTCTGACCTAAATCAGTGTCTAGGTTTTCCTAACCAAGGGCTGAAGAACCTTGAAGATGTCAACACTGAACAAGAAAAGGAGTTGATGGGGTACCAAAGGAACCCTAGTTTCAAAGACATGAAGAAGAAGGAGTTTCCTGAAGAATATGAGTTCCTAGCTGAAATTGTCGGAAAGTGCATACTGTGCAAAATCACTGCACATGATACAGTGATTGACCAACAATTAAAGATAATGTCAGCTATAGTTCTAAAGAAACAAATTGACTTTGGAGCTATCTTATTCGATCAAATCTCCAAATGGGTAGAGAAGGCTGAGAAGAAGAAATCCACTGAAAATCCTCTGACCAAAGTATTTCATGGAAGGATGCTGAGTATTATACTGAAGAAGAAACTAGGAGGGAAAATCAAGGATGATGAGGGAGAAACATTGAATGTGCATAAAGTGATGTCTCCACAATTATTTGAAAACTGGAAGAAGAACCCTAAGGAGAACAAAAGGCTGACAATTGGGAGCAGCAGTAAAGCCTCTGCAAAGAAGCGAAAGATAGTTGAGGAAGAGAGCTCAGAGTCTGATGTCTCTATAGAAGCAGAAACCACACCAGCCAGAAAGAAATCAAAAGCTGTAAAGAAAGCCCAAGCCCCACCAAGGAGAGTCTCCTCCCTGAACAGGGACAAAAAAGAAAAGGTCCTAACTGCTGAAAAAACAAAGAGAAGAAGCAGCAGGTTGCTTCAAGGGCCAGTCAGCAAGAAAGCTAAGGTAGAAGAAAAACCAACCTTAGCTTCCCATACCAGTATATCTGCTAATGAAAGGGACGAAGAGTTAGCAAAAGAGGAAGAAACATCAGTCAAAGTCCAGTCCCCACAGTCAGCATCCAGCACTGAAAATGAAGCTGATGGGATGGAAGAAAGTGCAGCAATTGCTGACAAAGAAGAATGCTCAAGCCCCATGGCCAATCCTCAGAGCAGCCACTCTAATGATGAGAGAAAATCAAGATGACCAAAATGCATCCCCAGATGCAACTGCCCCAACAAGTCCAGAGAATGGGTCAGAAAATGTTGTTCGAGAAGAAGAAGAGAATGTCCCCTCTAATCCAGAAAGCTCTCATGATGGCTCAGAAAGTGATGAGTCCAAAAAAGAAGAATCTGCCCCTGCCAGTGCTGAACTTCAAATGAATATGTCTGTTGAGCAAGAGGAGTTAGAGCCTGAAGAAGAAGAAGAGTCTGTGTCTCCAATAGTTGAACCTCCACGAAGAAGGAAAAGCTACAGGCTGCAAGCCCAGTTTGCCTCCAAAAGGAACAGTGGCCAATTAAATGACATCATTGAATTAAGTGCTGATGAGTCTGTATCCCCAATAGAAAGTGCTGAAGATGAAGCCAGCAGTAAAGAAGAAAAATCTGAGGAAATACTTGCTGAAGAAGGCTCTGGACATGAAATGCAGCAAGAAGGACTCCCTGCTGAATCTGATCTAAATGGTTCTGGCTTTGAGAAGGAAGAAGTAGGAAATGATTCCAACTCTGAAGATCAGGAATCAGAAGACTCGGAACCCTACCCTGTCCTCTTACCTGCTAGATTTACCAAGAAAATTGTGGTAGAAGTTCCCAATGAACCATCAGAGACTCCTCTTGACAGATGGGTAAACTATGGAGGTGAACAGCTCAGAGTAATAAGAATGACTTCCTTTGACTTAGTCAAGAACTGGAACAATATGGAGGTAGACTGCTCAACCATTCTCTACAACCCTGATGATTTGCTGATGAGATAGTTCTTCCAGTGGATGCCATGGCTAAAGGCCTTTACTGAAAAGATGGAAGCTACTTCAGCTAGTGTTACAAGACTTTTCCAAGCATGGAACTGGTAGCCCAAAACTTCCCAAGGGTGAAAACTTATGCTACCAAGATGATAACAAACCAGCCTCACTTCAAAGTCTATCGACAAGCTGAAAATCTCTATATCCCCTACGATCGTAGAGTAGATTCTGAAGGAAAAAGAGCCATGACCTAGGAGCTGATCGTAGAGTCTGTTCACTCTACTGCTAATGATGTTCAAGTCCAAAACCAGAAGCCTCCTTATGATCAAGCACTGCTATCAGACACTCCATCATCCTCCACAAGCAATTGGTATTCCACGATTGTTCAGATTATCAAAACATTTGAAAATCTGTCCAAAGATGACAATCATAGAGTCCAATCGATTGTTCAACTTGGAGCTACCAACCAAAAGGATCAAACTACTTTGGAGCAGGAACTACTGAAGAGCTCTGATGATCTAAGCAAGAAGATATCTATGCTCACTGAAGAATCACAAAAGCAGACAGCAACAGAAAATGATTCTTTCCAGCACAAGCTTCAAGCTATCTTGGCTGATGTATCTCTCAAACTCCAAGAGAGAGATAACATCTATCGGAAGGCCATCCAAGATCAAAAGGTTGAAGCCCTACAAATTTAAAAGGCCAATGCAGAGCAGATTGAAGCCCTCTCTGACAAGATTGATGATATGAGATAGACCTTCTCAGTACAACTTGAGCTAGGCCAACAAGAACTAAAATTTGAAGTTGCCAACTCCTCCTACCTGATAGAGAAGTTTATGTCCAACATGAAGGAGCTCTCCCAAATGATTGATGATAAAAAGGGGGAGAAAAAGAGGCATAGAAAGAAGAGGAACAAGAGGCACTCAAGGAAGAACAAAGGTGTTAGTTCCTAGTAAGCACAAGTTATCTAGAAGGGGGGGTTGAATAGATATTTGAAAATCTTTCCTTTTTAAACTTGTTCTTAGATAATGATTAAAACTTAGCGAAATTAGTATTTCTTTTAATCTTCTTTACCAAATAATGGAGTTATGAGCGAGTAAGGCAGTTATGGCAGATATAGCAGATATAGCATGAATGTAAATGACATAGTTGTTTTTAAGTGGTTCAGAGCACTCAAAGCTCCTAGTCCACTCTTCTACTCAATGAGTAGGATATCCACTAAGGATGTCTTTTACAATCTTCTGAATCACACAGATTCCTTCTAGACCAGCAATCTAGGAACTTCTTAAGTTCACTCTTGAACTCTTCAAGTCCAGCAGACTTGGCTTTCTTACAGTTCACTACGAACTCTTCAAGTCCAGCAGACTTGGTACTCTTCTTCAATTGATTGATAGTTATTGAGTTCTTGATGGTTGCTACTCAGTTGTTGTATAAGCACTGGTTCGTTAAGAATTGAGTAGCTGAGCAAGCTTTGCAATATCTCAGATCGTAGAGTTGAGCTTGAGAGATGTTCACGTTATTTGATTAATGCTTGCTTTATTCTCTCTCATCTGTCTGATCTGTATATATGTGATGTTGAAAACTATCTGTTGGATCCATCCGTTGTGGCATTAAATGCATCTAAACTTTCTGTACTGTGATGGAGACATTTCTGCACATCTTCTGAATTATGCATTCTGGCCCACTGACACTGCAGGCTGCTTTCTCACCTACCACCTGAAAAGGTGTTTTGTCCCTCTTACCCATGGTACTATCCTTAGCTTCTTCAATACGCTTCTTTGTTGCATACTAAGGATATTTCATATATTTTGGGACTGATGAGTACTGCAGCATCTGGGATCCATTCCTCACTTTCTGAAAACACAGATCACGAGGCTCGACGTTTTTTGACATGAGACAGATGATACTCTACAATTTGGATTGTGGTGTTCTACAATTTAGATCGTAGTGTCTTTGACATCTTTGCACACTACGATGCTATCAGTCAAGAGCACTACGATTTCCCTTAAACCTTCGCACACTACGATCTTCACATGCTCGTGTTGTTGACTCTACGTTCCCGAGAGCACACTACGATCGTTGACTTGTAAACTTCATGTTTCCTTCAGCATACTGCAATCGTGGAGTTGGCTCGGCAAACGTTGGGACCACTCTACGATTTTCGAAGAGTCCCCTTCAAGGCATGCACACTACGATCTTCAAGCTCTACGTTTTCTGCCTTAACTCCTGCAATGTTGATCAGATGGATGCACTACGATTTCTTCAAGACTAATCTATTACATCTTAAGATCAACCTAACAGTTTTGATCTTTCTATCTATACATTCTTTATCAGAATGGTACATGTTGAAAGCTTAGATCAACCTAACAATTTTGATCAATCACTAAGTCCTTGTACACATATTCATTTAAGGACCTTACAAATAATCATGAACATATACATTTAAAACATCAAATCATAATATGCATTCTCCCAACAATCTCCCCCTATTTGATGTTGACATAACCAAGGAGATTTGTTGTCATGATTATTAGTGACTAGATGCATTTGCGAGAAATTTAAACACGACTTAGTATTTCAAAGGAGCAAATTTAAAATTTCTAGAGAATAAGCATGAATTTATTGATGATCAGAAGATATTACAATTCAGCATTACATCAATAGGTAATTTAAGTTTTAACTTATCTCTGTTTCCTTGACCTCTTTAGTGGTGGTGGGTTAGCGTACTCCTCAACCCTTCTTTTTCATTGAGCTTCTTCGTTCCTGGCTAACTCTTCCAGCTCGCTTAGACTTAGTACTGGATTCTCCTCATGCCTATGCATGAATGCAGGATCTCCAGTTGGCATTCTTATGCGTACGGTAGACACATCTTGTGAGCTAGGAGTTGACTCCTGACGGTTTAATGGTATAGTCATTACAATTCCTTGTTGATCAGATCGTTGAGTTTGACTGTGAAATTGTCTTGCAGGAGGACTTTGTGATGCTTGAGCATGAAATTGTCATCTTTCCCTTTCTTGAGTTCCACGACCTCCCTAATCTCCTTTCCCTTTATTCTTCTCCCCCTTTATGTCAGCATCAAGGGTTCGAATATCTGCAGACAGTCGATTAACTCCTTGGACAAGCTCGTTCAGTTGGCTTTGGGTTTGAGCGATGTCCTCTCTATTTTCCTTGATCTGTTTTTCAGATTTAGCTTCTTTATTTTGGAGAACTGTCAGAATCATATCGTTATGTTTCTCCTGATTTGCATAAGATTTCTTGAAGTTGTAGACAGAAGCCTTCAGGTTGAGGATGTTGTCAGCATAATTTTATGTTGAAGGTCTTGGTGTTTCTGCATTTCGAGTACAGCCTCTCTTTGCTTAGCAGCTCTTTAGAAGTGGATTTCATCTCTGTTCGACATTCTCTTCAGAATTTCTTTGATAATTTCTCTTAGCCTCTTTGTAAGCTCAGTATTCATAGTGCCAGGGAAATTATTTGCAGCTGCGATCATTTGATTCAGCCGGATATTGATGAGATTAGAGTGAGTTTCCAAGTTTGCTTCTATAGACTTGACCATTTTCTCAAAGGTGTCTTTCAAGTAATCCTTGGTAGGCAGGCTTGGGAGAGTATCATTTGCTTGAGGATTGTTCATTTGAGGGGTTCTCGGTTGAGATTGATCTTGCAAATTGTAAAGAGCGAGATCAAGACTGAAGTAATCATGTGATGAGCAGGATGGTATATCAACTGGAGGGGCTTGGGTTTGGATGTCACAGATAGGAGACTCTACGATTTCAATGTTGGACTCTACGATGTGGGTGGAGTCTTGAGTCATAAAGTTGGTGATTTGAGGAAGCAGGGCAATGTTGACTTCTTTTGGTTCTTCAGTTACAGAATTTTGAGATTCTGAAACTGGAAACTGATTTACTGGATTGAGAGTCACTTCCAACCATCGAGGGAATTCATAAAAATAGCTAAATGAAGATGATGGTAAGTGATTAGCTCTGAATTTGATAGGAATAGACAATACCTCAAATTTTTCTTTTGATGAGGAATGGTTGGTTAGCAGCTTCTTGTCAAAGATGACTTTCCCTGGAAATCCATTAGCCAGAACTGAGATTACTGGATATTCCTTGAAGCTCCAGAACATGTGATTCCATGTGTTCAGGATTTGAGCTTGATGGTATGCCATCATGGGTAGGTAGGAAAACAGTTGAGTGTACATATAGCTCCTAAATCCGTCTTTCCCTACACCAGTGATTTCAAGCTCATCATTATCATTTTCTTCCTCTTCTTTGGTCTCTTCTGAAGATTCCATTATCTCAATGCTCTCTGGAAAGTTTGGCATTGATTCAACTTTATCTTGGGCAGGAACCTCTTCTACTGTCATTGGGATATCATGAGGCTCCCCCTCAACATGGTCATCCTCTTGTAGATTCAAAAACTACCCCTCAGCTGGATCATCTTCTTAAGCTGTAGACTTCTCCCCCTCAGCCGGTGTGTACTCATTCATGAGAATTTTAGGGATCTCCCCCTTAGCTGGAGCACTGTCCTCTTTATTTGCTTGGGGCTGTTCCTCTTTTGTAGCCACACTCTTGGCTTCCTTTTTCAGCACCTTTTCATTCTCAAGAATATACTTATTGACCAGCTTTCTTTTTACCTTGCTGGGTTTAGCCACAATTTCTGGACTCTCTTGAGTCTTATCTTTGTCATGTTGAACAACCACTATTCTTGAAGCAGCTTCTTCCATTTCTGTCACACTTGGCCTGGTTTCAGAGAACAGCAGAGACTCTACGATTGAAGAAACTGTTGGTCTTTTAGACTTATGACCAGTTTTGTTCTTCTTTAGGATCTATGATATGGTGGCTTGATCCTCTTCAGCTTCTTCTTGATGTTGCTTCTTTCTTAGCCTCCTTAGAGTCTCTATATCAGAGGACTCTACTGGAATATCAGTTGTAGACCCTTGAGGCTCTTCGATTTGTCTTGCCCTTAGCTTTCTCTTGCCCTTGCTTTTTCTGGCAAGAGCAGAGGGTTCTCCCTTGTCTGCTTCTCCTTCTTCTTCAACTTCTCGTACAATAGACATATTTCCTGGAATGTCTGCGTTCTTCAGATCCCCAGTTCTTCCACTGGACTCAGTCATCAATCTTACATACTCAGCAGGGTTCCTTTCCCAGTTCTTAAACAACTGCTGTGTCATTCTTCGATTTGGGTTGATGGCTTCTCCTTTATCATCCCCAATTTTGTCACCCAATGCAGATTGCAGAATGATGCTTATGAATCTCCCATACAGCATCTTCGGAGTGCTCTTTGATTTCTTTGAGTTGACGATCCACTTGCCGATCCACTCGAGCAATACAGCCCCATAGTTGAGTTTTGTACCATGAACCATGGCCGTCATGAGCTTAAGTTGAGTCTCATTTACCGAGTCATGACCTGAGCTCTTGCAGCAGATGCATTTCCCAATAATGTCAGCCAAAAATTCGTACCTTTGAGGGAACTCCTTCTTTTTGTAGCCTTTCACAGAGGGAGTCTTCTTGTGGTGCATTTTCTTCAATCCCTCTTGGAAGCTTATGTTGTCTAGAAATGGGTGCCCTACATTCTTGAAACCTAGGGCCAGATTGAAGTCTTCTTCCCTTAGTCTCATTTCAACTCCTCTTACTCGTGTAGTGATGGTGTTGTGTTTATACACACCATTCTTGTAGAACTCCTTCACTAGCTTGGGATAGATAAGGGTGTCGGTGCTCAGCACCTCTTCGAGACCTGCCTTCTTCAGTAGCGCTAAGGTCTTGTGAAATTTTGGTGGAGCATCCTTGAACTCGTCAAAACAGAGTCTATAGCCCGAAATTACATTTGAAGCAGCCATTGATTCTGTAGTTGAGAAGTGAGATACGACTGAGCTTTCTACTGATTTAGGGTTTTTCTTTGAGAGAGAGAGAGAATGGGAGAGATAATATTCTGAACTTCAGATTTCAAAAACACGGTTTCAATTTGTACTTGTAACTTTCCTCTCTCTTTTTGACATAGTGGGACAGGTGTCGCCTTTTGCTTGGCTCTACGATTTTGATTGTGCAGGAATGTACTGGTTTGCCATTGGCCTTTTCAGAGCTGAGGTGTCCTTAGGAAGACTACGATCATTGAGGTAGTCTTATGTTCGTTGAGTCTGTCCTTCGATCGTCGAGTCTGTCTGGCAGTCGTTGAAGTCGACAAGATTCGTTGAGTCTCGCCCCACGATCGTCGAGTCTCGTCAAAATCATTGTGATGAGTTTTTGATAAAGCATTCTTTTAAGGTAGCTCAGGAAGGGCCAACCTCTTGGTGTGATTCAAGGGTTAGGTTTGTCCCTGAGGCACCTCTTTGAGAGATTTCTTTGTTATGAAGCTTGTCATCACAGGATGCACTTTGCTTGTTGAAAGGGCTTTTGTCATCGTCGAGTCTCGCAATATGATAGTTGAGTCTTTGCTACGATCCTTGATGTAGTTGTCCTTTTAACTCTACGATCGTGGATTTTCCTTGATCATGTCTACGATTTTGAGTTCAGCCTTTATATCTGTCATGGTTAGCACAATCTAGAGCATACATTTCATGGTTGAAGATTTAGCATTCCTAGCTCACTTATTAACTTATTAAATCTGGATTCATCTAGCGGTTTTGTAAAAACATCAGCAAGTTGATTTTCAGTAGGTATATATTGTAAAGATATAGTTCCATTTTGCACATGATCCCTAATGAAGTGATACCATATTTCTATATGCTTGGTCCTAGAATGCATGACAGAATTATGAGTTATTGCTATGGCACTTGTGTTATCACAAAGTATGGGAATAGATTTGAAATCGAACCCATAGTCGACTAGTGATTTCTCATCCATAGGATCTCGAAAGACAAAGAATGCCAAAGAGAATATATTCAAATTTCTGCAATTGAGGTAGACACCGAGTTTTGCTTTTTGCTAAACCAGACACAAGTCTGCTTCAAGAAGTTGACAGTGCCATCGGTACTTTTTTCTATCTATTTTGCATCCCTCGCAAAATCAAAGATCTCAGATATCCTATTAGTTTAAATGAGGATTCCTTGGGATACCACATTTCCAAGTAGGGTGTACCCTTGAGGTACCAAGATCCTCTTTACAAGCAGACAAATGTGACTCTTTAGGGTTAGCTCGAAATCTAGCACATATGCATGTTGCAAACATTATATCCGGTCTCATCGGCGCTTAGTATAAAGAGAACCCTATCATACCTCTCAGTATTGAGTTATATCAATACATTTACCATTCTCATCCTTGTCAAGCTTTGTTGCAGGAGCAATTGGTGTTTTCATGGGAGAGGCTGATTCCATGCCGTACTTCTTTAGTAAGTCTTTGATGTATTTGGCTTGGTTAATGAATATTCCTTCATCAGTCTGCTTCACTTGCAGTCCAAGGAAGATATTTAGCTCACCCATCATGCTCATTTCAAACTTGCTCTGAATTAGCTTAGAGAATCTCTTACATAACTTTTCGTCAGTAGAACCAAAAATGATATCATCAACATATATTTGAACTAGTAAGACTTTGTCTTTATGCTTTCTAAGAAACAGTGTGGTATCTACTCTACCTCTAGTGAACCCATTTTCTATTAAGAAGTTAGTCAGTGTTTCATACCATGCTCTAGGTGCTTGTTTAAGACCATATAAGGCTTTATCTAATCTATAGACATAATTTGAAAGAGATGGATTTATGAAACCTGGAGGTTGTTCTACGTAGACTTCTTCTTGAAGCTTTCCATTTAGGAATGCACTCTTGACATCCATTTGAAAGACTTTGAACTTCATGTGGGCAGCAAAGACAAGAAAGATTCTGATGGCTTCTAGTCTGGCAACAGGTGCAAATGTCTCATCATAATCAATACCTTCTTCTTGAGAATAGCCGTTTGCCACTAATCTTGCCTTGTTTCTGGTAATGACCCCGTCTTCATCCATTTTGTTCCTGAAGACCCACTTGGTTCCTATGACAGGATGACTCTTTGGTCTTGGTACCAATCTCCAAACTTTGCTTCGTTCAAATTGGTTGAGTTCTTCCTGCATGGCTTCTATCCAACTGGAGTCTTCCATAGCATCCTCTATCTTTTTTGGCTCTATCTGTGACATAAAGCTTAGATAAAAGCATTCATTCTGAGTAGCAGCTCTTATTTTGACTCTTGCACTTGGATCTCCAATAATTAGATCCTGAGTGTGATCTCTTGCCCATCTGTTCCCGGTTGGGACATCTATCCTGATGCCTTCCTATCTTAGTTCTTCAAGGTCTATCTCTTCTTCTTGGAGTGGAGGCTTGCGGTCTTGGATGGACCTCTCTAAGATTTCATTATCATGCTCTATGACTTCACTATCTGGCACTACGATCGTAGTGTTGAGCTAGACAATTTCATTCATAGTGTCTGCACTATCGGTCGTAATGTCTTGAGGCACTGCTTTGTCTAAGTCAGTTTCATCAAAGATGATGTGTATTGAGACTTCGACATTCAGTGTCTTCTTGTTAAACACCCTGTAAGCTTTGCTGTCTGTGGCATATCCAAGAAAAATCCCTTCGTCTGACTTGGGCTGGAATTTTGTCAGATACTTCTTTACATTATTGAGAATATAGCATGCACAGCCAAAGACATGGAAATAGCTGACACTCGGCTTCCTTCATTTCCACAGTTCGTAGGGTGTCTTCTTGATCGTAGAGTGAATTAATGATCTGTTTTGTGTGTAGCATGCAGTGTTGGCGACTTCTCGCCTGTAGTATTCAGCGCAGACGAGTCAGCCGCTAGTAGAGTCCTTCTAGCCTCTATCAGGGTTCTGTTCTTTCTTTCAGCAACTCCATTTTGTTGAGGAGTTTGTGGAGCTAAGAAGTTATGACTGATGCCATTGTCTGAGCAGAACTTGTCTATTTCTGAGAAATTGAATTCTCTTCCATGATCACTCCTTACTGCCTTGATTTTCTCTCCTTTTCCATTCATCACCAGTCTGAACATCTTGATTAATTCGGATCTTGTCTCATCCTTTGAGGTTAAAAAAATACCCATGTGAATCTGGTGTAGTCGTCGACTATGACTAGAGAGTATCTTTTTCCTCCAAGACTAGTTGTTGGGATTGGCCCAAAGAGATCCATGTGGAGCAACTGCAGGGGCTTGTCAATGGAGTTGGCAGTCTTGCTCTTGAATGAGCTTCGGTTTGCTTTCCAAGTCAAGCGTATCGTTGCATGGCCTTTCCTTCAGAAAGTTGAACTTGGGTAGGCCAGCTACGAGATCTTTTGATGCCAGTTTGGACATGCTTTTGAAGTTTAAGTGAGACAGCCTTCTATATCATAGCCAACTCATTTCCTCAGACGCTTTTGCTAGAAAGCATATTGTCTCATCAGAACTTAGTTGACCAAGATCCACTGTGTAGACATTTCCTTATCTTGTTCCGGTCAACTTTACGGTAGATGTCTTCAAATCTCTGACTTGACACTGATTGTTGAGAAATGTTACTTGGTGACCCTTATTGCAGAGTTGGCTGATACTTAAAATGTTGTGTTGGAGTCCTTCCACATAAGCTACTTTGCTGAAAGATACTGCACCATTGCCAGCAGAGCCATATCCTCTTGTCTTGCCTGAGTCGTTATCTCCAAAGATGACAGAGGGACCCTCCTTTTCTACATAGTTAGATAGAAGAGCTTTGGTCCTAGTCATATGCCTTGAGCATCCACTGTCCAGATACCATGTTGAGGTCGTGGAGCTCTTTTCCTGTTAAAACATTTGAACCTTCATTTTGGTACCCATATTTGCATGGGTCCTTCTTTGTTAGTGCCTTTGGGGACCCAAATTTGTCTAATCTTGGGTCTCACATGCATGGAGTTATAATAACACTTTGTAGCCCTATGACCATATTTATTGCATATGAAACATCTATTATAATGCATGCCTGTGTGTGTGTGGTGATTCATCTTCCACTTGGACTTGTGTGGTTCCTTAGTTAACCTTCTGTTAAACTGATTCTCTTTCTTCCACGTGTTCTTAGGTTTCATAAATAGTGATGAGTGAGCCTTACTTCTACTGTACCTTCCCAGTTGATTCGTAGAGTTGGTTTTGCTTGACTCTACGATTCTTCGAGGTTGGTGAATAGAGGTTGGGTTACTCTTCTCCTCAATGAAACCCAGACCAGCGTGAGATCCTCTACTTCTTTGAGTATAACTAGAAATAGTAGAACAAGGTTGAACTGGCTCTTCTAACTGTGAGGATTTTACAAAGACAATGCCTCTACCAAAGCTTGAGGCACTACTAGTGCTAGTTTCCATTATCTTTCCCACACAAGGCTCTGACATGAATTCCTCAAAGCCTAGACCTGTTCTGTCGAATGTGCTTCTCTGACTAGAGAGCAGGCAGTCCATGGATGATGAGGATTTGTTCCATGCAGAGATAGTCTTCTCTAGATCCTCAATTTTAGAGGTTAGCTTAGACTCTCTTTGTGCATTGAGTGTGTTTGTCTGTTTTACAGTTCCATTCTCAGCCTCAATCTTGGACAGACGATTGGTACTTAGAAGGGTTGTTTCAAGCTCTTCTTGAACTCTCTTCTTTTCCTCTTGAAGAAGTGAATGATCTTTAGAAAAGACTCTGAACCACTTCATGTATTGATGTAGGTCAGTGGTTATGCCATGCAAAGCAGTTCTTAAGTCACTTATATCTACATCAGGAGAATTAAAATCAAATACCTCATCGAGACTTACATCATGTATGTTTAGGCTTTGTTTGTCCTTTGCATGTTTGGCCATTAAGCACAGATTGGCCATATGTGGTTCTTCCTCATCTCCGGAGTCTGCATTTGAGTCATTATCCGAATCACTCCACGATCCTCTGACAACCAGGCCTTTGTCTCTTTTCTGAGGCCTCTTGGTTCCTTTGTATTCTTTCTTTGCATGAGATTTCTTCTTTAGTTCTTCTTTGATAGGCTTGTTGCAGTTGGCAATGAAATGACCAAGTTTCTTGCAGTTATAGCATAAATCATTCATTTGTTCCTAGCTGACGTAGTTGCTGACTTTCTTTGGCTTGCTGATTCTGCCTTGTCGCATGAACCTTCTTAGTCTCTTTACCAGCATAGCAAAGTCATCGTCATCGTCTTCATCATCATCAGAGTCAATCTCAGTGATGACTTTTTATACACCTTCATTTGCTTTGAGAGCAACACCCTTATCCTTTCATCATCCTTCTGATAAGGTTTCGGCGTGTTGGGTCAACTCTAGTTCGTAGGTCAGGAGATTTCCATACAGTTGTTGAACTGTCATCTCATTAAGATTCTTTGATTCTCTTATTGATGTGGTCTTTGCATCCCACCTGCTCAGTAGGGCTCTCATAAACTTTATGGTTAGATCCTTGTTAGGATAGATCTTCCCATACGCTCATAGAGAGTTGAGCAGAACGTTGAATCTTTTATAGGTTGCGATCACGTTTTCTCCCTGCACATGAGCGAACATTTCATATCGGCCGTCGAGAGAGGCGCTTGTTCTCTCTCGACTTCTTTAGTTCCTTCGTGCATAATCGCCAGATGCTTTCCAAACTTCCTTAGTTTGTTTTCATTGCTTGCAACATTTTCAAACAGATCGTCCTCTAAGGATCGGAACAGGATGTTCTTCGCCTTTTTTTATCAAGTTGATGACTCTCTTCTCTGTGTTCTCATCCATTCTTCTTTAACCTCGATTTGTACTGCTTTTGGATCGTCAATGGTTGGTGCAAGCTTTGTTGGTATATAGGGCCCATTAAGAACGGTCTCAAATAGATCTTCATCTATTGAGTCCATGTAAGCTTGCATCCCGACTTTCCAGGTTGGCAAATTTATCCTTGTTGCACATTGGTGGCTTCACGCCTCCTCCATCTTGGATTCACTTGATACGAAAAGCATTTGGATCTACTAAAGCGTGTAAGTTGTAAAATAGAACTGCTGCTCGATACCAATTGTTAGTTCCTAGTAGGCACAAGTTATCTAGAAGGGGGGGGGGGGGGGGTTGAATATATATTTGAAAATCTTTCCTTTTTAAACTTGTTCTTAGATAATGATTAAAACTTAGCGGAATTAGTATTTGTTTTAATCTTCTTTACCAAGAAATGGAGTTATGAGCGAGTAAGGCAGTTATGGCAGATATAGCAGATATAGCATGAATGTAAACGATATAGTTGTTTTTAAGTGGTTCAGAGCACTCAAAGCTCCTAGTCCACTCTTCTACTCAACGAGTAGGATATCCACTAAGGATGTCTTTTACAATCTTCCTAATCACACAGATTCCTTCTGCACCAAAGCCAGCCTAGGAACTTCTCTAGTTCACTCTTGAACTCTTCAAGTCCAGCAGACGTGGCTTTCTTATAGTTCACTACGAACTCTTCAAGTCCAGCAGACTTGGTACTCTTCTTCAGTTGATTGATAGTTGTTGAGTTATTGATGGTTGCTTGATAAGTGATATTTTTACTCACTTATTGTATACCGATCCATGCGAATTGTGCCCACCTTGAGCACATTTCATTGTGTTTTAGTTGCATTTCATGTTATTTTGCATTGCATGTATTTAAACTCCTTTTGGTGAATAAGTGCAGGAATCGGCGTCATTTTGGTAGGAATTGAGGTATCGGTGAGGGGATGCATGAAGGCTAGTCGCAAGGTGAGGATGTGCATGGCATGGGGGTATAATAAGGCATGGAAATCAAGTAAGAAAGGGGGATTAAACAAGAATGAACAAGTAGCAGCAGCAGCAGACCAAAAACCAGACTCAGGAACTGCAGAACACAAGTCGCGCGGCCACGCGGCATAACAAGAGAAGACTCGCGCGCCCGCGCGAAAGTAGGGCTTTACATAGAGAACCTTCTGCAAGTCACGCTACCATGAGGTATGTGCCGCGCTGCTAGCGAGGTACGATCATGCCGACCGCGCGATAAGACGTCTGGGGAACTGAAGCTTATCGCAAGTCTCGCGACCATGAGAGAGATACATAAGAGCTAACGCCGCTACATGCGATCTTTGATCTTTGTAATTTGTTTTATTTTTAATTAAGCAATGTGATGATGTATAATTGGTATAAAGCGATTCTAACGTATGTCAGAGAGAGATTTGACTTTTATTACGTAACTCTCATAGTAGCAATTAGGGTTTAGACCTTGGGAGAGAGTCCAACGGAGAACAAAGCCATAACGTCTTATTTTTTTCTTCTTGGAGTTCTTCACCATTGTGGATTTTGATTTTTGTTAATGGAATTCTTTGGGGTTTTCATAGTTAATCATTGATTACTATTCAGCGTTTGGGTTTGATTGTTCTTTCTCTCTTAATCTCATTTGCTTGATTATTGATCATGTTTAGTCTTGATCCCATAATGGTTTTTGGTTCCTCCATGAACTAAATTCCATTATGGGATCCTAACGGATTTTAATATGTCGTTTGGTTGCACATCTAAATGTTAGATTTGTTTTGCATATCATATGGATTATCTATCATGGTTGGTTTGTATGTATGAATGACTGATAATCTTCATGTTAGTATTTGTATGGAATTGGAAATGAACATATGAATATGGATGAAATCATGATAGCATGCGAATATGGGGATTGCATATTTTGTAAAATGATAGGAATATACCGCTTTTGCCGTATGAGCTAGAATAAGGGTTGTGTTTAAAGTCGATAGGATTGCAATTACGCATGTGAATATGGTAATTGTGATGGTATTAGTGATCACATAGATTCTAACATCCGTAGATGATATGTGAGTTGGTTATAGTGCATTGGAAAATGGTTATAACTCGCTTTTATGCCCTCGGCTATTATCCTGTGATATGTGAACACTTTTTGCATGACATATACGGCGATTGAATGAAATATTGAATGAAGTTAGGATCTCATTATTTCCACATCATATTTAATTCGTTTATATTCTTATTTTTAGTTGGTAATTATAAATGATTCAAATCAACAATTAAGTTTATAGTCTTAGCATATAAATATAGTGAGTTAATTAATGCATAGTAGTCTAAAGTTAACAACTTTCTCTGTGGGATCGATACTTTACTTACTCTGTATTACTTGTTGACCCGTGTATACTTGCATGAGTTAGAGCTCTTTTATAAGAACTATAAAAGATGCAACATTGCTACTCAGTTGCTGTATAAACACTGGTTCGTTAAGAACTGAGTAGCTGAGCAAGCTTTGCAATATCTCAGATCGTAGAGTTGAGCTTGAGAGATGTTCACGTTGTTTGATTAATGCTTGCTTTATTCTCTCTCATCTGTCTGATCTGTATATATGTGATGTTGAAAACTATCCGTTGGATCCATCCGTTGTGGCATTAAATGCATCTGAACTTTCTGTACTGTGATGGAGACATTTCTGCACATCTTCTGAATTCTACATTCTGGCCCACTGACATTGCAGGCTGCTTTCTCACCTACCACCTGAAAAGGTGTTTTGTCCCTCTTACCCATGGTACTATCCTTAGCTTCTTCAATACGCTTCTTTTTTTCATATTAAGGATATTTCATATATTCGGGACCGATGAGTCTTTAAGAAGATCTCGGGATCCATTCCTCACTTCTTTGAAAACCACGGATCATGAGGCTCGACGTTTTCTGACATGAGAAAGATGATACTCTACGATTTAGATCGTGGTGTTCTACGATTTAGATCGTAGTGTCTTTGACATCTTTGCACACTACGATGCTATCAGTCGAGAGCACTACGATTTCCCTTAAACCTTCACACACTACGATCTTCACTTGCTCGTGTTGTTGACTCTACGTTCCCGAGAGCACACTACGATCGTTGACTTGTAAACTTCATGTTTCCTTCAGCATACTGCGATCGTGGAGTTGGCTCGGCAAACGTTGGGACCACTCTCACTACTACAAAGCAGTAAATATACAACGCGAAAAAAACGTTGTGGTTTACATCGAGGAAAAACGTCGTGGTTAAGGGTGTTATCTATTTGACACCCTTACACAACGTTTTTAAAACGTTGCAGTTAAGCACAATACACAATATTTTTTAGAAAAAAAACGTTGTAGATTTATTTTTCAAAAATTAACAAATGCTTAAAAACATTGTAGAAGGTATGATTCCACAACGTTTTTTGGATAAAAATATTGTTGTTTAGTATATCAGACAACGTTTTTTAAATGTTATAGATAAAAAAGAAAAAAGAAAAAAAAATATAGTTCACCTATATTACCAATGCACCTGCAATATGCTAATGCCATGATATATAGCCAAAATGTATCAACCATTCAAAATACATCCCAATAATACCATTCGTTTACAGTTTCAAATTACTACATCCACAAAATATATACCAAAATGTATCCATATATGCATCTCAAATTCACTTTTCAATATAAATTACTACTATATTGAATTGTGAATTTGATTACATGCATCCACAAAATAAATCAAACTATCCATAAAATTAAGCTACTACCTAAGCATGTGCAAAAAAGCCTAATTCTCCCAAAATACGTACATTCATCTAACATATTCACCGTTAACTCGAGGCTCTACATATAGCTGCTCACGTACGTTGCCCACTCATCCCGTACTTCGTCAATTTGTTCTTGTGTGTACGTTGGCTCTTACTGTCATTGCCAGTTTTGGAATAACCGCAACACAAGATGTTGGAGCACCTGCACCAGCACCTGCACTGCAGAGCGGCACATCAACACTTTATGTTCCAGCAAGACATTTATAATGACATGATACATATAGCAATAAGCCAACAACTCAACACTCTAAAATTAACAGAAGTATATATGAAGGTCAGTTAAATGGACTTACAAGATTTGGGAACATGTTTCTTAGCGGCGCCATTCGCTTCTGTCCACCATAAACCTACTCAATCTTGAAAGGATGACGGCTTTGCTGGATTGCCATCTTCACTATGAGTTTGCTTGGGCTTGAAAACTCCACCAAGACCTAATCCCCGGGGTAGCTGCGCAAGATCCTGAAGTTTGTGCCTAAGAAGCTCCACCTCTCTGGCCAACTCGTTATCTCGTTGCCTCAGTTCCTAATGATCACAAACACAAAGGGCTAAAGCATTAAACTTGGTCAAGGAATTGCTCGACATTTCTCAATTATCGAGGACTGGAAGCCAAATCTCAATGCTCAGAACCATAACTAGTTATCAAAGAAACTGAATCACGTGCAATACCATTACCTTAGTAATGTGAAAGTTACATCCAATACTATTGTATAACACAGTAAAGGAAAATTTATACGCCTTGAATCAATTCATGAGAATTATTCATTATATTAGAAAACCAGAGTGACCCAACTACTAATCTGAAATTCGAATCCCTGCTCAACACTCAACTACAATGAAGAGAAAAAAGTAAGTGGATGCATATATGCTGGATAAATAATGAAAGTATAGGCAAAATAAAAAAGAAAGAAGATTGTGTTCAAGACATCACTTCACTTTGTGTTGCTTCAAAATAAAAAAGGAAGAAGATTGTACTTCTTGAAGCAGATACGAGGTGATGTTAAAAGTATTGGGCCATATAGGTAGTCAAGTTTCTGTTTTGAAGACTGATTATGAACACTACATAATGATATAAGACTCTGTTCTGAAGAATTATAGGCATGTTGGAAGTGTAGATCATAGCTTTATTGGGTAGGAGCCCTGTTGTCCACGAGCATTCTTTGACCGAACAGGTAAAACCACACGAAAACCTTGGAAGTAGATCAGGACAGTAGCAAGCAGATTTGTCTGTCCGGTAGAAAGCTGCCCGAAGAGCTCGAACTTTGTCTGTCCTAGTAATTAGCAGATGGAACAAGGCGATAACAGCACCTTCAAATTCAGTAAGTTGTGGGGCTAAATGCTTTCCAGATAATGCTTTCACTGCAAGTTATTTCAATATTTGTTGAGATTAAGTTCAAGAGCGTACAATTAGTCACAATGACAACAGAAAAAGTATCAATAGCTTACAAGATATTGGTAGCTATGAACAAAGAAATTCCAGATCCAAGACCATATCCCTTCTGAATACTTGCACCTTTTAGAATTCTTTTCATATTCGAAAGTTAGAATTCTTTTCATATTCGAAAGTTTTGATTACAAAAATTTACTACCTTAACTTGCGAGAAATTGAGGTTCAACTAATGTACCCAAATTGAGGTTCAGGTACTAGCGGCATACCCTTTTGGTTTCATCCATGTCGGCCTTGTTTCCAATCAGTACCTTGTTGACATTGTCCAAAGCATGCTACTCAATGTTGCGAATCCAGTTCCTGATGTCTGTGAGGGGTAGAAATGCAAGATCCTTAGAAATCAAGACAAACTGTAAACTATAATTGTTGTTCGACACCATGAGACATTTTTTACCATACATGTTTGTAATACTGAATAAGATATCTTTTAAAAGCACTTATGAATCTTTTAGTGTTAGGTGTCTATTTGCTGACATTATTTACATACAAATCCATCTAAATCCTGGATAACAAAAAGGAAAATGCACAGAAAGTTGAAAAAAAAAACAAAAAGAAGTTACTTACCATCTTGACAGCGATTTTCAAAGAATAAAGAGGGAAAAACCATCAGGCTATCAATAACGCATAGCAGCTCAAACATGTATCTCGAATAGAACTCAATAACAGAAAACATAAGATAGTCATGCACGCACCAATGATTTTTAAATGTTCAATGTTCAGATACAAAGAGTATAACTCACAGATAAGTAAAATAGAGAATAAAAGTATTACCACTATCAGAATTCAATAGGGCCACTGCATCACCAAATGAGAACTTGTAAACACTGCAGAAGTAACATAATAAACCCACATTGTTAGATACAAGAGCAGTTAAATCTTCAGCCTCAGATAGCAGAACATAATAAACACACAAAAATTTTAGAAATGTGTACATATATGAATAAGTTATATATCTATCACTGACTTTCAAATTCTGTCAACCATAACAGCTGAATCTAAAAAATCAAGATTAAAATTTAAAATTCTAAAATTAATTTTAAAGGCTAACTACAGTTCGTTAAACCATGTTCAAGCAAATAGCACAATTTCAAACCCTAGATAGAGTATCAGAACAAACACAAATACACAAATACTCCCCTGCTGCTGTTCTTCCTTGTACCCGTTCATTGACCGAACCAGTTCCTTAAACCCTAGATCGTCGAATTCAAAATTCTGAACAGTGAAATTGGAAAAACTAAATGCCGATTTGATGATAGTCGTGGATTTGAGAGAGAGTTGGGGAAGTCGTCGATTTGAGAGAGAGAGTCGGGAAGTCGAAGAAAGAGAAAGTACAGAGAACAGAGAACAAAATAGATCTGAAGCTTTTCAGTTCCGCGTTTTTAGATTTTGCTCCGTGTTTTTTTTTTCATAGACAACGCTTTTAAAAAAAAAGTGATCTAGTTAACACAAAAAAAAAATACCCTTTTAAATATACAACGTTTTTGCATATATATCTACAATATTTTTTTAAAAAACGTTATAAAAAATAATACCACAACATTTTTATAAAAAACATTGTAGTTTAAGTATTGTCTATTTGATATTTTATAGTAGTGTCTACGATTCTCGAAGAGTCCCCTTCAAGGCAGGCACACTACGATCTTCAGTTCTACGTTTTCTGCCTTGACTCCTTTAATGTTGATCAGATGTATGCACTACGATTTCTTCAAGACTAATCTATTACATCTAAAGATCAACCTAACAGTTTTGATCTTTCTATCTATACATTCTTTATCAGAATGTTACACGTTAAAAGCTTAGATCAACCTAATAATTTTGATTTATCACTAAGTCCTTGTACACATATTCATTTAAGGACCTTACAAATAATCATGAACATATACATTTAAAACATCAAATCATAATATGCATTCTCCCAACAAAAGGGTTAAGGGAGAAGAAGTCAAAGAAGAAGAACGCATCTGCAGATAAAGAGTCATCATCTGAGGGGGAGCATGATCAGAAGGATGCTAAAGGGGAGCAAGAGAAATAAGTCCAATCAGATAAGTAGCCGATCAACAAACATCTTGGAAACACACATGGAGCCAATGAGGTACATCTCTAACCTGTTAGGAATGTTCTAGATCCAGGATGTAGAATGTCTTAATGTATAAATTGCCATATCAATATAAATGACATTCATGATTAACTGCTTTAGAAATACAGCTGCTCACTGTATATAAGATTCATTCATAACATGCATATGCACTTATTGTTTTTGTCATAATCAAATAGGGGGAGATTGTCAGGAATAAACATGTGAATGCAATTCCTATTTATATATGATTTGATTATGATATATATATATATATATATATATATATGAATGAACAATATGCAAGTATGCTTGCATTAAGAAAAGCTGTAAAGTCCTTTGATAGATAATAGAAGTATATGTACAAGGACTTAGAATGAATTGATCAAATATGTTAGGTTGATCCTACATAAGCAAAACAGCTTTGTAAAGTCCTTAAAAAGAAATGATATACAAGGACTATAAATATAGAAAGATCAAGCTTGTTAGGTTGATCTTATGATGTAATAAATAGGCTTGTCTGATCGTCGAGCACTGCACCAGAAGTCGTAGTCCGCCAGGAGAGTCAAGGATAACTCGGGAGCTATCGAGGTAGAATAGGAGTATGCAAGATAATAGATCTCGGAGTTCGTAGACTTCCAGGGAAAACGAAGAAGGATCGTAGTGTGTCGAGAAGAGCTTCCTCGGGATCGTGGTGTCTTTGAGGAAGTCATTCGAGAATCGTGAGACGACTTCCCCTACGAGAAGACCGATCATCTGCCGAAGCCAAGACAGAAACGTAGACTACACTCAGAGTCGTAGAGTCTACTGATGTATCATGCAGAGATCGTAGTCAAGCAAGATTAGATGAAGACAACAAGCACAAGGCAGAAATCGTAGTATCAAGATCTGATCTCGGGATAATGAGTGTACTTGCAAGGCCGAAGCTAAATCGTAGAGTGCAGAACTACAACCTAAGAAGAAGTGCTCACAATGCCAAGGATGAATCGTAGAGCATATATGGTTCTCAACAAATGAGCACTCCCAAAATATCCAAAGAAATGAAGCCTCCGTTGTTGCAAGCTACATCCAAGGAAACCAGAGAGCACTCAACGAAATGGCATGCAAAGCTAACGGAAGATCTAAGCACCAACCCAATAAGCATCAAGATTGAGTTGTAAGGCCATTCGTGATGAAGTCTTCCACAAGGAGATCCAAGAAGACTTGAAGTCGACCAAGAAAAAGTCGACTTATGCAGTAGCTATCAAGTGAATAGAAGACAAACGATCTTGGAAGCAACCAAGATCATAGTGTTTTCAAACAAAGAAGGAACTAATGGAAGGTGAACCGAGATACCGGTCAGCCTCGGAAGAGCAAGGCTAAAGTGATTAAGTGCAGGGTCAGTTCATTGATGATAAGTGAACGGGAGATCACAAGGATAAAGCAAGCTGGACGCGCCACAAATATGAAGTGTCTTGATATTCAGAAGGGGACCGAGCGAGGAATTAGGCCATCGGTCTCTTAGAACGATCGGCAAAATGTAAGTATTGAAGCCTTTGCAATCTGAGGAAGAGGTGTTCTGATGAAGATCCATGCAACACTCTTGAGATCGTAGTGTTAACTCTACTAGTCAACGAGCAACACTCAACAAGACACTACGATCGGGTCCTTGAGACGTGCATCGTAATCGTAGAGTTCGAATAATCAAGACCAAGCATTGCAACGGCTCAATCAAGGGTAATATTCGGACAAGTGCTTATTGAGAACATCGATGCAAAAGGACAACCTCTGATCAAGAAATCAGAAGAAATAAAGTCTTCAACCTGCCCAAGACAGTAAAGTAATACATCTGACAGGGTAGGTGAAATAATAGACTGCAGAGTTAGAAAAAGTATGACATGTCACATCAAGCAGTATACCTCAAGCAACTCGAGATCTGTGAAGATATTTGAATAGCCTTCAACGGCTACTTTCCAAAGGAAGGATTGGGAAGGAGTATAAATGAGAAAGAGCTTCAAAGATCAAAGGCTGTTGGAGTTGCCGAGTTTGGAGAGAAGGTGGACTGATCTAAATCATGTGAGATAGTGAGTCCGAAGGCTCACTCTACAATCCACCAAGAACACTCAAAAGTCAGAATAAGAAATAAGTAGAAGTGTGAGTTACTATGTAGAAGTGAGAGCTCTACTATATGAAGAGTGTATTGAACTGCCGAGAGAAAGAAGAGTATCATGTCATCTTGATGTCCATCATGGGAAGACTCTAAGTACAATAGAGAAGAGCCTACAGTCATCTTAGCAAGTCCATCATGAGGAGGCATCAAGTAGCAGAAGGGAGATCACAAAAGCCATCTTGGTGTCAAACATGAGAAAGCTTCTAAGTACGTAATAGAAGAGCCTACAGTCATTGGAAGCCTCTCATGTCTAGACATCAAGTATCAAGGAGAATGATCTTCAAGGCAGTTCAACAAGGGGTCATCAAAAGTGGTTGAGTAACCAAAGAAGCTGAGCATCATGCAACACTCAGCTGTACTTCAAGGATGATCAAGTAAAGCTGCTAAGTATAGAAGATGTTCAGAGCATGAAGACATCTTAGCAACTTCAAAGACCGACTCCAACAACAACAAACAAACAACTCAACAAAAGTCGAGGGCTGAGGGGTCCTCGTCTGTAGGGACTAAACAAAAGCAGGGCGGAAGGGTCCTTTGTGCAGAAGGACTAAACGAAGTTCCAAGCTCATTGGCTTGAAGAGTTCCTAGGGAACTAGAGGAGTCCCAAGTCTGCGGCCTGAAAGAGTTCTAAGTGAGCCCAAGTCCCAAGTGCAGCGGCATTGAAGGAATCTTAGTGATTCAGGTCTTGCCTTTCCTTGGTGGAAATCCTGCTAGTTGAAAGCGGAAAGAGTGGATTAGGAGCTTGAGTCTCCGAACCACTTAAAACTCCTTGTGTCTTTTACATTATGTCATTTACATTATGTACTATAAGCTGCTATAAAGCTGCTATGTATGTTTTAACTGCTTACAACTAAACTTACTCTCTACGAACAATGTATGTATGATTATGGATATATCAATGAAGGGGATCTTTTACTTATTCCGCTGTGCTTGAAAAGATTATTATGTTTGTCATATGTTAATTATAAACAAATAATATAAACCAGAAAAGTATTTGAAAAAAGAAGGATCTATTCAACCCCTCCCCCCCTTCTAGATCTATTTGTGCCCTCTGGAACTAACAATTTTAATTTTTGTTTTAATGGCATTTTGGACATTGGCCAAACCCTTAGGGTTCAAAGTGTTTAGGGTTTGGAAAAAATTAGGGTTTAAGGTTTGAAACCCTTAGGGTTTACAAATTTAATTTTCCAAAATTTCCAATTTAGGTTTTAAAAATAGAAAATTAATATTTCTAAATTATAATTAGAATTTTCTAATTATATTAAAATTTCTTAATCATTACTTAAATCTTACTAATTAGGATTAGCATTTCCTAATTACAATCGCTAATATTATAAATAAAGATGAATTTTTTTTATATAAATATTATTTTTGAATATTATGGAATAAATTTGATATAATGTTATAGTTGTGGGTAATATTTATAAATTTTGCAAAATATATGCAAGTTGTTATAAAATATTAGTTTGGTGGGGAATATTCTTTTTGTTAGGGAATATTAAATACAATGACTCGATCATTGGTGGACCCCACAGCGAAATTATTATCGGATTGAAAAAGCGACAAAAAATATTTTATAAAAATAACGGCGGAGGTATTCTGAATTAAAAGCTGTTGAACTACCGGTGGTAAAAGTCTGCGATGTCTGGCGTGGTTGCGTAGTAGCACTTTGGGTATTGATTATTGATCTTCGTGAGAAGTCACTCGGTATGCTCGATTATTACTCTGATAATTCTTTGCATCATATCTCTTATATTATTGATTCAATTATTGTCACGATATCATCACATATAATATGTTATATTATTAATTGAGGCGACAAGTTATAAATGATTAATAATTGTTGAAAGATTAAAAATGTGTTGATTAAAAATAAAATGATTTGTGGTAATATTTATTCGATCCTTAATGTATATAAAAAAGTGCATTATGAGGCGTTTGTGGTAAGTTTGATTATTTTATGGGGGCCCCATATGTCATCATCTAAGAGTCTCTTAAATCGATAGTAATTACCTTTGTGAATAGTAATTACCTTTGTCGATAGTAATTACCTTTATCGATAGTAATTACCTTACCTCGATATAGTAATTACCTTTGTCGATAGTAATTACCTTTGTCGATAGTAATTACCTTATAGTAATTACCTTTACGATCGTCGAACCACTTGTTTTTTCACATTCTGAGGCGTCGAACCACTTGTCGTTTCACATTCTGAGTGATCGAACCACTTTTCGTTTCACATTCACGAGCGTCGAACCACTTTTCTTTTCACATCACCGATTCGTCGAGCCACTTGCCTTTTCACATGGTAGGTCTTAAGCTAGAAATCTTCTATAAATAGAGGCTAGTGCTTCATTATTTTTCACGAATTCATTCGAGCTTTAGAGAGAAAGTATAGAGAATAAGAGAAAGAAGAAGAGTATTTTTTTTCTTACTTACTTCTTTGCGATATTCAATCTCTACCAAAAGTAAGGGGTGTTATTCTTTCTTATTCATGAAGAAGAATGTTGTTATTCCATTTCTTATTATTACATTGGAATAACTTTTGTATCTGGTTTTACCTATACTTGGTGACATTCTTCTATTATTACATTGGAACATCACATGCATGTGTTTTTTTACACAGGACTGGTTAAAATCTTTATTATTATTACATTGGAACATCACATGCATGTGTTTTTACAGGACTGGTTAAAATCTTTATTATTATACATTGGAACATCACATGCATGTGTTTTACAGGACTGGTTAAAATCTTTATTATTATTACATTGGAACATCACATGCACGTATGTGTTTCTGGGGACTGTTCCATTCTTTATTATTACATTTGGAACATCACACATGCATGTTTTTCTGTGGGACTGATTAGATTATTTATTATTACATTGGAATAACTTTTGCTGTCTGCGATATCGCATGCATGCATGGTGATTTCTTTTGTTATTCCATTCTTTATTATACCCGTTGGTTAAAACTTTGACTTATACTCCATGAAATTAGTGGAATATCCTTGATATTTGCGTTTCATCGATATCTTTTCATGGAAATATTCTTCTCGATCATTCTTGAATTTTACTCTACAAAAGCGATATCGTGTTGATAATTTGGGCGTTAATAATTCTGGATAAAATAATTCTTGAACTTGTTTTATTGAATTCTTATATCATTGTCATCATCCTCATGTTTTATATTATGTTGAAAGTCAAATACATGGCACATGTGTGCATAGATGGACTTGGTATGATTATGACCGAGAGACTATTGGTTGTAATCATGGCCAGTAATATTACAAATGATGTGGTAAAAATCCTCGATTGGCCGTAGTGCATTGATGGGCGATTGTTGGCATGATCATGACCATTAATGAATACCTGAATATTCTTGGCAGTGATGCATGAATAATTGTGGTCGTTGATCTTAAAGAATATCCTTGGCGTAGTGCGGGGGGTGATTCGATGATGTGGAATATTTATTAAAAGTGAGTCTCGGCTATAACGATGATGAAAAAAACCTTTTAAATCATAAAAGATAGTAGATTTTATTTTCTACTTGACTCTTTTAATGGATTGCTTGTTTAATTGCGATTAAACTTGATGTTTATTATATTTTATCGGTTTAACATTTTGTTGAAGGCTATTGATAATTTATTACGCATTATCTTAGTCATAATATTTCTTCTTGGGCTAGTTGAGCTCACCCTTTCTTTCCTTTGTTCTCTTGAGAAATGAGAATATAGGCATTGGACGAGTCGGGGAGCGGAGTAATGGTCGAGAGATAGCATTAGTAGTCCTCACTATTACGTGAAATAGTGTGATAATAATTGTAATGAGGACTCCTTTTGAGTTTGTATAATATCTAGTAGACAATATTTGTATTCAAACTCACACGATTTATATCGTATTATACAGCAGTTATATTAGTAAGTTGTATTTAAATTACATACCATGTATCGACTACCCAGATGGGTGATGTATACCTAATTTTGGGGCGTCGTCATGGTTGGTATCGAGCTTAGGGATATGATCCACAGCTAAGATGTGAGAATAGTACTAGGAGGGAGGCAGGGAATACCTTATTAGTATGACCTACTAAGTTTATGTGCTATTTTTTATTGGTTGGTCGGAAGATAGGGATAATTTGTTACATGTCGATTAACCTTTTGTTTTGTGGCGATGTCTGAAAATGACATCGAGAATGTTGAGAATAGCAATGGGCCTGACGATCGTTGATTCACCACATGTCGATAATCGGGATAATGTGCATCGAGGCGACAATCCTCATGCAAAAACAACAACTTGACCAAATGATGAATGATCGAATGTTGAGGCTTTATCACGATTTATCACAGAATGAGGAGGACGACTCTGTCCAAAAGCGGGGTGGAAACACGGAAAACTCTCGGTGGTCACCATTAAAACAATTCAGGCTGGGACCACCGGGAGTTTAAGGAGAGCAAAACCACTTACGGCGGAAGCATGGATAAAGCAGATTACCAAGATATTTGATGTCTTGGGATGCTCAGAAGCAAAAGGTTCCCTTTCTTGCCTTTATGTTGCTTGGGAGGCGCGATTCTTGGTGGGAATCGGTAAAAGCGTACTCGACTTCTTTGTCTTGAAGATATCTTGGGAGAAGTTCGAGGAGGCATTCAGCGACAAATACTTTCACGAAAGTATTACGCCACATGAAGGAGGTGGAGTTTATCAAGTTGGAACAAAACAATATGGCCAGGTGTCCATGATCGAGAGCAAAATTTGCGGAGTTATCACGGTTTCGTCCCACTTGGTGGATAATGAAGAGAATGGCGCGAAATGTTTTTAAGAGGTTTGAAGCGGGAATCGTCGACATCTTATTTCTCATAAAGCGTGTTTGTATTGATGTGTTGTAAATAGGGCTCGATTAGTGGAAGCGCGATAATGAGTCAACCTTGACTAAAAGAGAAGCGGTAAACAAAATTATAATACCGGCGAGAGTAGTCATCGAGCGGTGACAACAAGCGTGGAGGAATCAGCGGGCGGATATGGTAACCACTTGGGTGGTAATCGGGGCCAAAACAATAAGAATGGACATTTCGAAAAGGAGATTCAACAATGATGGAAAAGCGTCGGCACCGGCACACGTTGTTAAGGAAGGAGAAAGACCACTATCGTATGCTTCAAATGCGGAGGAGAGGACACATCGATCAAAGCTGCGCCATGCCGTCAAAGCGTGTTATAATTGTGGAAGAAGGTCAACAGCTCGATTTTGTGCGTTTTAGAAAGACAAATTCAGCTAGGATGGAGCACCAAAAGTAGTCGAGAAAAAATCAAAAGCCGGTAGTCTGAGGAGGCGTTTGTTGTGACCTCCCAAAGAGCGAGGAATCCGAATGAGGTCATCACGGGTAAGCTTATCATAAACTCTAATGAAGTCTATACTTTATTTGATCTGGGTTCTACCCATTCTTTTATTTCTCTACTTGCGCTCATCGATTAAATTTGACTCAGGAGAAATTAGACTTTGACTTATCTGTGGAAACTCAGTTGGGAGAAACCTTCATTACATCCACTTTGTTTATAAGTCTTGTTTGGTTCAAATCGGTACCCTCACATTACACATCGATCTTATTTCATTAAAAATACTTGCATTTGGCGTGATTACAAGGGATTGATTGGTTAACTACTTATCATGCAAAAATTGATTGTTTTAAATAAGGTTGTTAGCTTTCATATTCCTAATCAACCTATTATCTTGAATTCAAGCGACCAAACCATTAAAATCAATCACGGTCATCTCTCGAGCCATAAAATTTATTCGTTTATTGAAAAGCGGATGTCGAAGCTTTCTTAGCTCATATCAGATTTAAACAAAAAAAAAATCGTCGGTTTGAGCGATATTTCTATTGTTAATAAATTTCTGACGTATTCCCAGAAGAACTTCTGGCCTACCCCGGGCGTGAAATTGAATTTTGTATCGACCTTGAACGGTACAAAACCTATTTCAAAGCCCATGTCGAATAGCTCTATTGAACTTGAGGAGTTAAAGACCCAATTGCGGGAATTGTTAGACATTGGCTTTATTAGTCCTAGTACTTCTCCTTGGGGTGCTCTGTTATTACATTGAAGAAGAAGAAAGATGGGAGTATCGACTTTTTGTATTGATTATCGGGAGTTGAATCATGTCACCATCAAAAATAGGTATCCATTGCCCGCGTATTGATGACTGTTTGACCCGGTTGCAAGAGCGAAATTCTTTTCAAAGATTGATCTTAGTTAGGATATCACCGATTGAAGATTAGAACCGTGACATTCAAAAGGCGACTTTGAACTTCGATGCGGGCATTATGAATTCTAGTCATGTCCTTTGGATTGACTAATGCTCTCTTTGCCTTCATGGATATGATGAGCCAAGAGTATTCGAGGAATATTTAGATCACTTTGTGGTGCGTCTTTATTGATGACATCCTTATTTATTCAAAAGCGTGAAGATCATGAAAGCAACACTTGAGGCGACACTCCAAAAGCTTATGAATATAAAGCTTTATGCGAGTTGAAGAAATGTGAGTTACGGCTTGAAGAAGTAGCATTCCTTGGGCCGTGGTATCAAGTCATGGAATATCTGTTGACCCGTGAAAGATTGAAGCTATTGAAAGTTGGGAACAACCTAAATCGATGGCCAAAAATCGTAGCTTTCTCGGTTTAGTTGGTTATTATCGGAGATTAGTGGAAGGATTTTCTCGAATCGCTACTCCGATGATTCGGTGACTCGGAAAGATCTGAAAGTTTCGGTTGGAAGCGAAGAATGTGAGAGGAGTTTTCAAGAACTTCGAGGAGACTTATTTTATTTTGTTACGTGATACCATCGGCTCGGAGGATTTGTCATCTCTGATGATGCTTGAGCAAAAGGGTTGGGATGTGTTCTCATGCGACATGGAAAAGTTATAGCCTATGCCTCGCGACAACTCAAAAGAATATGAGAGGAATTATCCTACTCATGATCTAGAGTTAGCGGTTGTTATCTTCTTGCTTAAAATTTGGAGGCATTACTTGTATGGGGAGAAAGTGGAGATCTTCTGGATCATAAAAAGCCTCAAATATTTCTTCACTCAAAAGGAACTCGACATGCGACAACGGCGTTGGCTTGAGCTGTTGAAAGATTATGATCGTACCATCGATACCATCACGGAAAAGCGAGCGTGGTAGGCGGCGCGTTGAGTAGAAGATCGTATCTGAAATCTGAGTGCGTTATTGTCGAACCTGAAAGGCCCATTTTGTGTGACTTGCAAAGGATGGAGATAGAGTTAAAGACTCGAGGGGCGCGTGTGATGATAAGCGAGTATCTGAGTAGAAACAGAACTTTAATCGATAAAGTTAAAATTTGCTCGAGCTACTGGACACACAGGTGATCGCGTATGAGGAAGAAAGTGCAAGAAGGTGCTATCTTAGGAAGCAAGAATCGATGAAGAAGGAATACTTGAGTCGACTCCGGACTTTGTGTTCTAACGACCACGATTTAAAGTATAATATCATGATGGGCGCCTGACACACCATTTGCAATCCATCACAGGAGTACCAAAATGTATCATGATATTAAATCGTACATTTTGGTGGAAGCAATATGAAGAGAGAGATAAGCGTTTTTTATCTCGAGGTGTCTAACTTGTCAGCGAGTTAAGCGGACATCAAGTACCAAAAGGTCCATTGCAACCACTTGAAATTCGAATGGAAGTGGGAGCACATTACCATGGATTTAGTTCTGGGGTCTTCTAAGGTTTCTCGAGGCGTTGATGCGATTTGGGTCATTGTTGATAGATTGACCAAGTCTGCTCATTTCTTCTGCGTCTGAGAAACTTATACACTTGAGCGTCTTGCTTCGTATGTACATAAGCGAGATTGTAAAACGCGCATGGTATCTTGGGGTATCCATAGTTTACGATCGAGACCCGAGATTCACTTCGATTTTGGGTTAGTTTGCAAAAAGCTATGAGCGCAGACTTACGATTTAGCTTCGGCATATCATCCTCGAGACGGACGGACGATCGGAGAGGACTATTCAAACTCTTGAAGATCTATTAAGACTACTGTGTCCTTGATTTCAAGGGAGTTGGGACAAGTTCTTACCATTGGTGGAGTTTTCCTACTGACAACGGTTATCAAGCAAGTATTGGCATGGCTCCATTCGAGCGTTGTATGGAAGAAAGTGTAGTTCTCGATTATCTTTGGGATGAGGTGGGTGAAACAACGTTGTTGGGGCCGGGAGTTGAGTGCGTATGACTACGGAAAAATTGAAACGATCAAATGACGTATAAAAACCTCACAAAATCGACAAAAAGAGTTATCTTGATCTTCATCGAAAGGGCGTGGAATTCGATATAGGAGATCGTGTGTTGTTAAGAGTTGCTCCATGGAAAGGAGTTACAAGATTTGGAAAGAGAAAACTTAATCCTCGATTCATCGGTCCATTTTAATCCTCGATCGGTAGGAGCGTGGCCTATAGACTCGCTTCTACTGCTGAAATATGTCTAAATGTTCATAACGTTTTTCACATATCCATATTACGTAAATATGTGAAAGACCGAACCATATTATTGAGTTAGAACCGGGACGAAATAGCGGAAGATTTGGCGTATGAAGAGGTTCTGTTCAAATTTTGGATAAGAAGGAACATATTCTACGCTCGAGGTTATACCTCAAAATCGAAGTTTTGTGGAGGAACCACGATGTTGAGAAATGACTTGGGAGTTAGAATGCGAAATGAAATCAAGGTATCCTTACCTCTTGACATACAGTCGTACCCTAATTTAGGCGAAAATTTCATAAGAAGGGAGGTTGTAAGACCCGACTTTTATAAATAAAGATGAATTTTCTATAAATATTATTTTTGAATATTATGGAATAAATTTGATATAATGTTATAGTTGTGGGTAATATTTATAAATTTTGCAAAGTATGCAAGTTGTTATAAAATATTAGTTTGGTGGGAATATTCTTTTTGTTAGGGAATATTAAATACAATGACTCAATCATTAGTGGACCCCCTGACGAAATTATTATCGGATTGAAAAGCGACAAAAATATTTTATAAAAATAACGGCGGAGGTATTCTGAATTAAAAGCTGTTGAACTACCGGTTGGTAAAAGTGCGATGTCTGGCGTGGTTGCGTAGTAGCACACGGTATTGATTATTGATGCTTCGTGAAAGTCACTTTCGTATATGCTCGATTATTACTTTCTGATAATTCTTTGCATCATATCTCTTATATTATTGATTCAATTATTGTCACGATATATAATATATAATATATTATATTATTAATTGAGGCGACAAGTTATAAATGATTAATAATTGTTGAAAGATTAAAAATGTGTTGATTAAAAATAAAATGATTTGTGGTAATATTTATTCGATCCTTAATGTATATAAAAGTGCATTATGAGGGGCGTTTGTGGTAAGTTTGATTATTTTATGGGGGGGCCATATGTCATCATCTAAGAGTCTCTTAAATCGATAGTAATTACCTTTGTGAATAGTAATTACCTTCGTCGATAGTAATTACCTTAAATCGATAGTAATTACCTTAAATCGATAGTAATTACCTTACCTTCGTCGATAGTAATTACCCTTGTGAATAAGTAATTACCTTAAATCGATAGTAATTACCTTTACGACGTCGAACCACTTGTCGTTTTCACATTCTGAGATCGAACCACTTGTCGTTTCACATTCACAGTTATCGAACCACTTGTCGTTTCACATTCTGAGTGTCGAACCACTTTTCTTTTCACATCACGATCGTCGAGCCACTTGCCTTTTCACATGGTAGGTCTTAAGCTAGAAATCTTCTATAAATAGAGGCTGGTGCTTCATTATTTTTCACGAATTCATTCGAGCTTTAGAGAGAAAGTATAGAGAGAATAAGAGAAAAAGAAGAAGAGTATTTTGTTCTTACTGCTTCTTCGATATTCAATCTCTACCAAAAGTAAGGGGTGTTATTCTTTCTTATTCATGAAGAGAAGCTTCCATTGTTATTCCATTGCTTATTATTACATTGGAATAACTTTTGTATCGTGGTTTACCACTATACTTGGTGACATTCTTCTATTATTACATTGGAACATCACATGCATGTGTTTTACAGGACTGGTTAAAATCTTTATTATTATTACATTTGGAACATCACATGCATGTGTTTTACAGGACTGGTTAAAATCTTTATTATTATTACATTGGAACATCACATGCATGTGTTTTTTTACCTGCGGACTGGTTCCATTCTTTATTATTACATTTGGAACATCACATGCATGCGTTTCTGGGGGACTGATTCCGTTATTATTATTACATTGGAATATCACATGCATGCGTTTTGTGGGGACTTTAGATTATTATTATTACATTGGAATAACTTTGCTGTCGCATCTATCGCATGCATGGTGATTTCTTTTGTTATTCCATTCTTTATTATACCGGTTGGTTAAAACTTTGACTTCTATACTCCATGAAATTAGTGGAATATCCTTGATATTTGCGTTTCATCGATATCTTTTCATGGAAATATTCTTACTCGATCATTCTTGAATTTTACTCTACAAAAGCGATATCATGTTGATAATTTGGATGTTAATAATTCTGGATAAAATAATTCTTGAACTTGTTTTATTGAATTCTTATATCATTGTCATCATCCTCATGTTTATATTATGTTGAAAAGTCATACATGGCACATGTAGTGCATAGATGGACTTGGTATGATTATGACGAGAGACTATTGATTGTAATCATGGCCAGTAATGTTACAAATGATGTGGTAAAAATCCTCGATGGCCGTAGTGCATTGATGGGCGATTGTTGGCATGATCATGACCATTAATGAATACCTGAATATTCTTGGCGTAGTAGTGCGTGAATAATTGTGGTGCGTGATCTTAAAGAATATCCTTGGCCGTAGTGCGGGGGGTGATTCGATGATGTGGAATATTTATTAAAATTGAGTCTAAACTATATGATGATGAAAAACCTTTTAAATCATAAAAGATAGTAGATTTTATTTTCTACTTGACTCTTTTAATGGATTGCTTGTTTATTGCGATTAAACTTGATGTTTATTATATTTTATCGGTTTAACATTTGTTGAAGGCTATTGATAATTTATTACGCATTATCTTAGTCGTAATATTTCTTCTTGGGCTAGTTGAGCTCACCCTTTCTTTCCTTTGTTCTCTTGAGGAAATGAGAATATATATTTGGGACGAGTCGGGGAGCGGAGTAATGGTCGAGAGGATAGCATTAGTAGTCCTCACTATTACGTGAAATAGTGTGATAATAATTGTAATGAGGACTCCTTTTGAGTTTGTATAATATCTAGTAGACAATATTTGTATTCAAACTCACGGTTTATATCGTATTGTACCACGACGAGTTATATTAGTAAGTTGTATTTAAATTACATACCATGTCGACTACCCAGTATGTTACCTAAGTTACAAGGTGATGTGGGTGATGTATACCTAATTTTTTATTGCTTATATATATATATATATATATATATATATATATATATATCTTGCACTGGAGTTCCCTTAAGTGGCGATTGATACGCTTTTATAGCTTTCTTTATATTTAAATCACTGGAGTTTACTTACATGGCGATTGGCCAATGTATTCTGACTTTTAACGACTTTATTTACATTTCGATCCCCATGGAGGTGCTTCGTGGTTGGTGATCATGTTTGTATATATATATATATATATATATATATATATATATATATATATATATATTTACCTTTTTTATATATACACCTTATTGCTTTTATACAAATTGCAATATTACATGCTTTAGGAATCATGTGATCACAGATTCATCCCATTGGATCTAGATTAGGTTCCGTGATGGACATTTTTTTCAGGCTATGGCGACTTGTAAATTATTACTGCGATGTACATGTTTTCCTCGAGATGGTTTCCATACCCACGAGGAAGTCGGCATTATTTTTGGATATATTATTTTTCATACGGATGCCTCGCGTTCAATCAAATAAAATCAATTGATATCGCTCACTTAATAAAAATGGAAGTGTAAAGGTCTCAATTCTATTGAGCATCGGGGTTTGAAAAACCTCTTTTATAAAACATCATTGCCATATCTTGCTAAAAAGCTGAATTTTTACATAAATTGAACCACATGTATATAGGTTGAAAGAGGCCTCGCACAACTTTCATATAAACAACACATTGACCCACACACACACACACACACACACACGGATAATAGTTTCTTGAAAAGAGGCGGTCAAGTAGTAACACGGATGTCGAAGTGCCTAACACCTTCCCCCGCATAACCAGTCCCGGGACCTAAATGAATCTCGGTTTAATGAGGCAGTATATCGATGTCACATCAACTGGGTCATGTGTGAAACCTTTTCTCGGTTGTGTTGGTACAACCATTTAAAAAACCAATGGCGACTCTTAACGGTCCATCGTCGACATTATACATATGGGACCTTTTTTACTTGTTTTTCAAACAAATCTCACCTAAAATGAGAACACGAAAAAGAACAAGTAATGGAAAGGACACCCAAAAATCCCGAAGCGTCGACAAGTGGCGACTCTGCTGGGGACTCCAGTAAGAGGACTTAAGCCGCTACTACAATCTTTTCAAAGCTGTTATATGCTTGTGTGTGGATGTTGCATTTACATTGGATGAATGTGTGCGAATGCATGTCTTGTTTGAGCTTAGTGCTTAGCATCATATCTGCGTGTGATGTTAGTGCTTAGCATATAAAGCTGCTTATGATATTAGTGCTTACATACATGTCATCATTTCATACGGTGAGAGCCGATGTATGTGAATGTATGTTGTGTGGTCCCTCCACCGGGAGGCTATCCGTCGGTGTTTGATTCTTTGGACTCGTGAGAAGACTAATTCTCAGAGGCTCGGGAAAACACCACCAATTAAACTCCGAGTTGAAAAACCGGATTAACTTCCGTCTAGTAGATTGCGATGATTTGGGAACCTTCATGCCAAAAAGCATGAGAGTAACCTAAGATAGGTCGACCTCTAATAAACCCAAATGAAGGAAAGTCTCTTCATGCTCATGTTAATTACTTAATTTACTTGTAATTTCATTCCATATCTATCTCCATAATTTCAAATATGATATATATCTCCATGTAATGCTCCAAACAGTGACACCCGTTTTGCGAGGATAAAATTCCTAAAATGGACACATCACATAGCATGTCATTATACACCTTCCCTAAGGACTAAACTATGCCGATCTTTTGCGAATCAATCGGACCTCTTACCCGGTCAAAAAGTCCAAAAAGCGGCGAGCTACTGATCGATCATGTAAATCATCAGACGGTGAACTTAATCCGATTTCTCATGAAAAATTGACGGGTTAAGCAAGCAAATTCTGATTTGGTTGTTCTATTAAAAAATTACACCCGATCTACGAGGTGAGAAAATACCGTACATCTTGAGCCCCTCCACACGAGGAGGAATTAGGTCGTTACCGTACGACGACCGATTGGATCGACCAACAAAACTCGTGATCTTGCCCATTCCACTTTGGAGATCCAGACAATGGTGACATCAAAAGAAAGTCCTCAAATGGAAGAGACCCTTGCGTTCAAAGGAATTGGAACACGGGAGTGTTTCATATCTTGATCTATGTATTTTTCACGGTGTTCACTATCCGGAAAAATTTAAAACTCGACTTTGAAAAATATGGCGGGTTAGGGATCCTTATACACATTTAAAAGTCTTTATTGGAACTGGGATCTATCTGGGAGGATGAAAAACTTCGAAATGCAATTGTTCCAAAAGAGTCTAAGCTGGAGAAGCTTGGTTAAGTGGTACACAGATTAAACAACTCAAAATCCACAGGTGGGAAGAGCTAGCACATGCCTTCCTCACTCAATCTGATTTTCAAACTCAAATGGCTCTGATCGGTATCAAATTACCAAGATCGAAAAATAGTCTAACGAGTCTTTTCGGAGAGTATGCTCAAAGGTGGAGGCAGCCTTTGGTGCCCAAGTTAGTCTCTGCCGTGTCGAAATCGAAATGGTCATGACATTCATAGAACATCTGAAAGCTCCCTTCTATGAGAGAGTTTTAGCGCGGGCATCGGCAAACCATTTTCTAAAATGGTTAAACATGGGAGATGGTTTGAAATAGGATTGAAGTCGGGAAAGATTCAAGACCTAGCCGCTTTTCAAAGTTGTTCTTGATCACATCAATCTGAAATTATGGGAACAACCCGGAGGAATCCATAAAAAGAAAGGAAGATGTTTCCACGATACTACGAGGGAAAAAAAGGCAATCAAAGTATGCCCATTCAAAGGAGAAACTACACTCCCTTTCCAGCAGAGTTTGCAAACCCTCCAATACCAAAAGGTGGAGAAGTCAAATGCCATCGAGTGTTTACACCCTTAGGGGATACCCTCGAGAACATTCTTAATCTCTGACAACACAGAAGAAAATTACGCATCTTCTTCCACCGGCCCGACCCTAATGGGCGGGGTTTTCAATCTTTGCTAGAAATGTGCTTATCATCTTTAGGGGCACTGGACATGATACTTTCGAGGATTATTGGGCCTTGAAACACAAGATCCGGGACCTAATAGATAATGGAGAGATCGTAGTCACCAAACCCGATCGACCTCATGTGTGAAGACAACCCTCTTCCTCAACCTGAAAAGAAGAAGAATTCAACATGATTAATTGGCGGTGGGCGAGTTCCAACTTGGTTTGTGATTCCCCCGGACCATCAAAGGCGGTGATGACAAGGATGGGATTATGCTAAGTTCGATTCACAATGGAGCGAAAGATGAAAGCTCTCTGCAAACAAATTGAAGCGATTGGCGGGCGGTGACTTATCGAATCAGTGACTCGGCGATTAATCGGCCGAGGAGCATGCCGATCTCCTACCAATCGTCATGAATATTCCTCGTCACTTTCAAAAATGAAATCTTTGGAAGACAAAGTGACGAAGAGAGCAAATGCAAACTTGCCCGTCGAGATTTACGCAACAAATAGAAATTCACCTATTTGGGCCAACCCATGGAGAAATCCTTCACATGTTAATCAATGAAGGAAGGATCGGTTCCTTTCTACCTCCAATCGACCCCGTTTGGGATGGTACAACTACGATGGGTATGTCGATACCACTCCCGATCTACGCGGTCACGGCCTGAGAAGAATGTTGGGCACTCATACCTTATTCAAAATCTAATCGACGGTGGTGTCTTTGCGCTTGGCGGATAACGACAACGTGTTACGTGCAAGTGAGAATCACGAGGCCCTACTAAGTGGAAAAGTGTGGTAGCGATTATATCTCTTTGAAGTTGAAGGGATTAATACTTTGCTCACAACACCGATAATTCGACTTCGAAGGAGAGAAACAATCCTTTGAAAGTGGCGCTCTCGAGCGAATCAACTTGCCGTCGCGAGCACAATATCCTATTGTTAGCTTGCGCGAGTTTAGTGGAATTATGGAGAAGGTGAAGGATCCACCTCACATACCCTTCTTTGCGATGTCGAAGGAAAATCCATGTATCTTTCCCATCGGGTGATGAACCCCACCACCAAATCAAAGGGAAAATACCCGTGGAAAGATTGAAAAATTCCTCCGTGACGTGGGTCATAATTGAAGCCTCGGTGGTTTTAAGCTTGAAGGAAGCTCCACCACAAATATCAATTTTGGACTTGGTCACAACCTCGAGAATCATCGGAAGGTCTTGTTAAAGGTTCTAGAAGAAGCCTATCTCCAGACATCGATGGATCTGAAAAAAGTTTCAACACATGGTTGATCACATTTTCAACAACAATGTGATATCCTTCACTTGTGATGACATACCATCCGAAGGGACCGGTCATTATAAACCGTTGCACATTGCGGTCTTATCCTCCGGATATATGGTGGCTGGAGTCTTAATAGATGGAGGTTCCTCTCTGAATATCTGCCCATATGCCACTTTGGTGAAGATGAATATCAATCTCAATAGAATTGATGTAGCCATACTATCATCAAAGCTTTTGATGGAGCCCGTCGTAACTTTCGGTTGGAGTAATTGAGCTGCCAATCGAAATTGGCCCTCATACATTCTGCGTATCCTTCCATGTGCTCAAGATAGATTCGGGATACAACCTGCTCTTGGGATGACCATGGATCCACATGGCGAGGCGATCCCTCCACCCTTCACCAATAATTGAAGTACATTATCAATAATAGCTTTGAGTCGCGGTCGGCGGCGAACGAGAGATTCCTCGGCCGCAGGGGACATTAGTTCATCAATGCCAATGCGGAGCGTAGAACGATCGATTTTCATGCTTTGGAAATAAGCAACACCCATACCACGCTATTGGAGCACCATTGCCCGACCCCACATTTACTGGCGAGGTGATGTCGACCACTCGAGAAATGATGTCGTTGGGTCATAAGCCGGGACAAGGTTGGGTAAAAGATGGCGGCGGTATCCGATTACCCCATTCGATTAACCAAGCAAGTTGGAATAATTTGGACTAGGCTATTACGCGACTCTAGTCACGAGGAATCCTCATAAGCATCAATGATTTCTTGACTTCAACCATGTGGCGTTAAACCGCCTTCAAACTTTGAGTCCATGACCTCCGATAAAGGTGCCGGCCGATGTCATGGCCATGTTATTTCCTAAGCCGAAAGGTGGTGGAGGAAAAGAAAATCGTTATTCCAGATCCATGATCGAAGAAGAGAGAGCGGAGAATCAAGGAAAATGTTGTCAGAATAATGTCGGGCATCGCATCATCGTCCATAATGAACATACCAGCAGATACACCCCAGGACGATGATTGCCCTAATGTAATGGCCATCATTCGGGACAGAGAGGATGATGACAATCCCTCCATCACTGCGATCCACTCGGACTTTACCCTTACCAATTGGGAAAACATTCCTTGCTTTGGTCGACAAGGGTAAAGCGGTAAAATTCTTTTACGCCTGTAGATCTGATAACTTTACTTACTTTTACATACGATATTAGCGGTTTATTTTGCGATATATGCTAACATTGTGTATGATCAACGCATTTCATATATATTAAAGTGAAAGCATATTTTGTTTGGGACTCTAAATTTAGATGTGCTGTACTTTGCGGATCGTTGCCTCTCTACACAAGGATTGTACCTTTGATGTAGAGATGAATTGACCTTGATGGATCTCGGGATGACATTGAGGTGCCTCCGAAATTCAAGAATGGGTCGAAGACAAACCCAAACCCAACCTTGATCAAACCACTTCTTTCGATCTGGAACCTTAGAAAGCCTAAGTTAATCCAGTTGGTTGGACCCTTACCCCAAACCAGCGGAATGACATGGTTACGCTATTAACCCAATTCGAGGATGTGTTTGCATGGTCTCATGAAGACATGGTGGGTTTATCCATGACATTGTCCTTCATCGCCTTCCCATTAAAGAGGATTTAAGCGAGTCAATGAAACTTCGGTGATTGAAACACGAGTGGAGTTTAAAGGTGAAAGAAGAAATTGTGAAACAATTTCAATTTGCATCATCATGGTGTCTACATATCACGAGTGGATATCGAACATTGTGCCGTGCCTAAACACGGAGGAAAGGTGCGAGTTTGCGTGGATTCTGGGACTTGAATAAAGCTTGCTTAAAAGATAGCTTTCCGTGCCATTTATCCACATTCTCATTGACAATCTTTACGCGATCGACATGTACTCCTTTGTTGATTGCTTTGCGGGGTACCATCGGATCATGGTTGCTTAGGAAGATCGTGAAAAGGCTGCTTTCATCACTCCTTGGGGAACTTTTTGCTATAGGCGGTTGTCATTCGGCCTCATCGATCTTGGGAGCTACCTATCAACGAGCTATGATGGCTCTTTTCACGACTTAATGCATAAAGAGATTGAGATCTCGTGGATGACATCATTGTCAAGTCCGGAAGGAGGATGACCATCTAGACCATCTCGAAAAGTTGTTCACGCGGGTTGCGTAAAATCTGACTTGAAGTTGAATCGACTAAGTCGCGCTTTGGCGTTAAATCGAAGCAAGTTGCTAGGATTTCTAGTCGACCACAAAAGGGATTGAAATTTGGATCTGCCAAAATCAAGCCATCACGAAAAATGCCATTCCTCGAGACGAGAGAAGAAATCACGGGGATTTTTGGGAAGGATCAACTTCATCGGCGGGTTTATCTCCCGACTCACGACGCAACTTTGTGAGCGATCTTCAGTTATTAAGGAAGAACTCCTCCATGAAATGGAATGATGAGTGCGAAATGCCTTCCTTACAATCAAGAAATAGCTAGTCAAAACTCTGTCTTGGTACCACCCGGGATGATGTTCCCTGTTCATGTATACATCCATAAGTGACATGCCATGCCATGGGTTGTATCTTTGAGACGAGAAAAGCGATAGAGGCGAGCAATGAGTTATCTATTACCTCGACAAAAGGTTCGTGACGGTGAACACAAGTACACTCGATCGAGAAGGCGTGTTGTGCTTTAGCATGGGCTTCCATGAGGTTACATCATTACCTACATGGTCACACACCCATCTCATATCCGTGGATCCTCTCAATCGTGTTCAACAAACCCGTGTTGAATTAAATTTGTCCGGATGGCGATTGATCCTACAATTTTGACATCGTATATGTGACTCAAAAAGTCCATCAAAGGTCGAGGAATCGCGGATCAATGGCCGCGCACCTTGAGGATTTCAAACCCTTGGAAACATATTTCCCGATGAAGGAGTAATGTGATCTGACAACACCATCGATGCGATCTGGCGCCGATCATGGAGGATGTATTTTGATGGGTTTATTAACATGGAAGGTTACGGAGATGGAACAATTCTAATATCTCGTCTGAGGAAGCGATATCCGTTCTTGAATCAAATTACAGTTTATCGGCACAACAATACGGTGAGTATGATGAAGGTTTGTCTCGTGGGGCTAAAACTTGCCGTTCGATGGGCATCAAGCGATTAACTTGTCCTTGGAGATTGAGTTGGTAATCGAGACAATCCACGGAATCTATCAAACCGAGGAACTACATTTGATTTGCTTACCATGGCGGAGTTTTGAAGATGGCTTTGGAGTTGAAGAAATCTCCTTTCTACATTTCCTCGTAATAGGAATGATTTGGCGGACGCATTAGCAACTTTGGCCTCCTTGATTCGCATATCGGACAAGAAACACTTGCCAGCGTCACAATTTCCTGAACAAGGCCCCGACTATGGAATTACGTTGGAGAAGTATCGGATGAGCTACCTCCCATCCAACCTCCTTGGTATCGACATATCGAGGAATATCTGCGAGATGGATCTACACCCACCGTGGCGAGCTTTGGCCCGAAAAAAGCGGATCCATCGACTTGCTTTATGAAGTTCTACACGAGTGGAGATCGCTCTACAAAAGAGATCTTGGGGACTGGTCTCCTCGGTGTTTAGACAAAGATCAAGCCCGAGAGGCTTATGGATGAAATCCATGGTGGAGTCTATGGCCCCCATGCATGAGTGGCCCCCTCCTTGTCGAAAAGTCCTCGGGGCCGGGACATTCTTGGCTGTCTCTCAAGGCGATTACAGCGACCACGTCGAAAATGCTATCGATGCGATTCATGGGAATGCTATACCGCCCCTCCACGGGGAGCTCCACAATATGAGTTCGCCTTGGCCCTTCTCGATGTGGGGAATGGGCGTTATTGGGCCCATTGAGCCTAAAGCCGATAATGGTCACAGATTTATCTTCACCATGATCGACTACTTCACCAGTGGGTAGAAAGCGACCTCCTTCCCGGGGTCACTAAAAAGTCATCATTGCTTTCATCGAAACAATGTCGTTTGTCGATATGGACAACGAGAGGTGATTGTGTCGAGACAATGCCAAAAACCTCAACAACAAAATGATGGAGGAATTATGCGATAGATTCCACATCAAACATCTTAACTCTGTCATCTATCGTCAGAAGATGAGCGGTCTTTGTTGAAGCGGCTAACAAAAAATATCAAGAAGATTATGCAAAATGTGTCGACCACCACAAAGATTGGCACGACTGTTTGCCTCTTACTCTGTTAGCCTCTGAGAACTTCAATGCGTGCTTTAAAGCTGGGGCAACCCCTACGCTTTAACCTATGGGATGGGCGCGTGCTCCCCGTAGAAGTTGAGATGGAATCTCTCGGAGTGTTGATCGGCCTTCGGTTTGGATGAAAACCAATGGGTACAAGGCGGTATATCACCAATTGTCTCTACGATAGATGAAAAAGCGAACCGCGGCTATCTTCCATGATCGACTTATATCGACAAAAGGATCGCGAAATCCTACAACAAAAAAGTCAACTCTGGCGATTTAAACAACATGACTTGGTTTTGAAGAAGATTCTTGACAACGAAGATCGAGGCCAAAGGAAAATTAAGCTCCCTAGCTTTGGGAAGGCCCGTTTATTGTCAAAGAAGTATTGACGGGGCGCTCTCGATTACAAGAAATGGAATGGCGATGAATTTCCTGAACTCATCAACTTTCGAGACATGAAAGCGGTATTATATATCTGTAACCCGATGAAACACCACAGTGCATAATCATCGGTCACCGGTCATTCCGGTTCTTTAACCCTTTACCACCTATGACTTTTCTACACTTTGCCCCTCGAGAAACATACTCTTCAAGCCCGGCTGACTGGCTTTCTCCTTTCTTGCTCATCTGACTTAGGTCATCCCACAGTGGATTGAACCTCTTGCGTTCGCGGTTTGGCTACCCATACATGGGATCAAACTTCTCACACTGCGGTTTATCCTCGACCTAGGATTAAACTTTCTCCTCCCTTTTCGACTGCTTGCATGGGATTACGCTTTTCTTCTGCATACAGGAGAGGCGAACTCGTCGACTGATCTCCTCTTGATAGAGATGCGTGGCAACCATTTCATATGGCCCGGTCATGATAAAAAAACAAAAACAACAAAAAAACATTTCTACCTTCTTCTCCTCAAAAAAAACAACCAAAAATATTCCTACACCATATCGACCCGTATCTGACGTTGAACCTCTTACACGGGTTCAAACTACGCAGACTGATCTCCTCTTGATAGAAGTGCGTGGCGACCATTCATGGTGCGGTCTCACCCCCTACCAAAACCTGAAACCATTGTCGGTGGTGTTGGGATTCTCTTTCAATCCACTACATTTCATTGACTTCCGGACGAAAGGGATGGAATTACTGAACTCCTCCCAAATAGGAGATTGGCGACCATCTAAGGCTGCGGTCATACCTCGAAGAGCAATACCAATCCATAAGAGATGGAATTAACTAGGCTTCTCCTAAATAGAAATCTTGGCGACCATCATGTAGTGCGGTCGATCTCGAGAGAAAAAGCCACACTCCTCTCCACATTTCCATTCGAAACAAGTCCCAAGACACCAAAGATGGTAGGGATACACATAGATCGATGATCCATTCTGAACTATCTAGAGGCATTTCGATGTCCATCCACGAGGAGGAATTGAGAATTCATCAAGATCACAAGCCACAAGCGGGGCAAAATATCAAGCAAATAGCAAGGCATATCTAAAGGGAAGTGATCCAAAATATATTTCCACATCATATATAATAATGTTTGATTGATATATATGATGTGAAGCTATACATGACAAAATGGCTAAGCTAGTTTGTGCAGGTAAATACAAGCTCATCTACGAATCAGGGTACATGCGAGCTAGCAAGACCAACATGGCATCCCTCTCAGATGAAGGAGGTAAAGCTGTAGTCTCCTGGATAAGAATATCCACACGACCCAATAGATCTGTAGCCATCTGCATGATGACCATATGCTCATCGATATAAGCGCTCATCTCTGCGATCATACCAGTGGTAAGGGACCTCATTGCGATCTATCTGTGACCACATCCGGGCGGATATATAGCACTATCCGCTCAACTATCAACTGCGTCTCTATGTCGACTGGCCTCATCCGCTCAACAATGCGGCGGCATCTCTGAGCTAATGCCTCGTCTCTCTCTAATAATAGGTGGCGTCCCTCACATCAAGAGCGATCGACATCATAGATCGAATCTGGTCTCTCTCTCAAAGGTCATCGGATGAAGACTACTGCTCTAAATCTTGTCTTAGAGTCTTGGATCACAAAATCTTGGTACTAGGAGAATCCGGAAGAAATCTTTGGCAACCCAACACGGGTATCCTCCTCGATGTAGGTATCGATGTCCTCTATAGGCTCTACATCGTCTAACTTCGATCTCGATCTTTGCAAAAATCTTTGCTGCGGTAGATAAAACCTCCGTCTCCATCCATGCGAGTACTCTGCGGAATAACGGGACGGCGGCGGGAAAAGCGGCTAGCTCACGCTGATCCCGACAAGCGTATACGAGATCGGTCCTCGGTTTGAGAGAGGTATCGAGAGGCTGACCCGACCTGCTGCCCCCCTCGAAAGGATGAAAATCACAGGCTAGTCAAGCTGCGACATCACGGCCAATGGATGATAAGTCGTCCGCCCTCGAAGCCCGACCAAGGGAGGAAATCCATGCCGGAGCATGAGTAATGAAGGCGTATGGTGAAAGCAAAGCCCAGAAACGACGACAATATGCTAAATGGATCTCGATATCTGCCAAAAAATGGACCCGAGATGAGCATCTACACACTCCGATGGGTGAAAAGAATATGACATAGCCACCTCATGGGAGAAGCAATACCGTCTTAGTCTAAGGGTACCAATGGGATCATAAGTGTGACATAAACCACACATCTGACATGTAGAACTCCCGATAAACACGCTGACGGGTAAAAAATCTTTGCGATGGGATCTTGATCGCGAGGTCTACTGCCGCCACGATCATGGATACAATGGTGCGACCCTCCACGAGAGCTCTCACGACCGTGATAACTCCTATGTCTATCTCATCCATGTATCGCGGCATATACCGTGTGATGATTACACAAAGCATTAGTACATCAACTCGGCTGACGCCTTGATGATCCTCAAACGGGTGAAATCCCACAGATGTGGTGAGTAGCTATCCTCGCACCAAATCGTATCGTATATGAAAAATGAGAGATCACATGGCGGATGTCATCATCACTGTACCACTCTGCGCCTCAATCACGTGAGAGTCGTGAATCGTCTACTCATGTCTCCCAAAAGCCGTGTGTATGTGAGCAGAGGTCGGTCTGAGGGCGACATCGTCGAAGCAGGCGTACTCCTCTAGGTAGGAGTCGACTCATGGGTGCCAAAATAGAGAATACACACTGTCGGTGTGAATGCTCTATCATCCGTCCATGAATCCTGCGGGAACACGAAACCCAAAAGGGTCATGGTATCTTTGCGACAACAGATCTCTGATCACCACATGCGGTGGTGACATCTTTATCGTACCACGATCGCATACCCAATACCACCTCGGCGGTGGGGTATGATCTATCTGACTAACTATCGAAGAAGACATCTGTGTGGGCCGTGTCGTAAGACCATCCGAAATCGATGTCGAATATCTCTGGACATACATACATATGCATAACATGATACATGCATAACGAGATAATGGATGGCAATATGATATAAGGAATGAAAAATGGTGCATACATTCCTAAATATATCATCATCTAATACATCGACTCTATCTGACTACAAGTACATGAAAATGGGGCACGGGCGCCCTACTACTAACGAGGCCTATCAAAAGATATAGCGAGAATGAGGAACGACCACCCGATATCTAACGAGGCTATCGAAAGATATATAACGAGAATATACATCGAGAAGAAGACCGGGGTCTCGATGTCCACATCCTCGATCTGTCCACGATGTAACTCCTCTGAGTCCTTTGGATCTCTATCAGCGGGGATGTCGAGGCCTATAAAGGGAGGATCTGCAAAAGCAAAAACCAAATGGGTCGTCGAGGGGCGGCACACACAGTGGAAGGAACAAATGTCTCGCCTCTGCTGGATCTACGCCCAAATCTTAGAATAAATATGTGTGCTGATCCAACTATAGAATCAAGCTATCAATCTGGGTCGGATGAGTGAGAGCTCGGACACAAGCCACCCAATCCGTCATCATCAAAGATCCACGGAACCATGTCCCCCAAAAATTGTGTGGCACGCGGAATTTGGGCCCCAATAGTGTGAGGAGCCACCGGTGACTGGAATATCTCCACGAGTACATGGACCCTCGGATAAATCAAAACCGTCGACTCCCAACAATGGAATATCAATGGCGGGTGGCGTGATACAAGCCCGATGGCGCTTAACGGGGAAGCAAGATCGGTATCTGAATCTCCCATGGTGCTCCTAATAGCGCTCTCTCTAATAGAGCTCCGGCCTCCATCGGTGAAAAGAGGAAATCTCGGGTGGAAATCAAATACTCTACTCCGGTGGGGTGTCCATCCTCAAAATCGATGATCGAATGATCCCCAGTATGGAATCCATGTAATGGCGTCGGTTGTCGGTAGCTCATTTTGCATCTGGCGATGGCGAAAGCCTCGAATCTGAGGACCTCTTGGCAAAATAGAATGGTGCCATCGTCGTCCTCGTGGATAGGTATCTAAGCTAACACACACACTCATGGGGCCTTGAACATGGGAAAGCCTCTCATGGGCCCAAAACTACCAACCTGATGGCAAAACATCTGCTATCGATAAACACTCTTAACTTTGTGAAGGGAAAAAGACAAGAAAATACTCACCGGCGAGGAGCGGGTAAAATCCTAGCGAGCCTCGGTCGAACCCACAGCGGCCGCAGCGCATGCCTCGGAGGAAATAGGCAAAGGTGTAAGAGCCCCGGTCATACTCTCTATCGGTCCACATCGCGTGTGGCGACCAAAGTGAAAGATCTCCAGTGGAAGAGTTATACTGCTATGAAGCGACCTCGAATGATCATCGGGAACAATCGCCGCAGAGAGCGCGATCCACGATCTGACATCATCGGGCATGGGCTCACTCGATAGCCGCTTCATGACATCTACGCTCAAAGGACACGAGCAGACGATCCTGCCTTTGGCGCGCCCACGAAACTCCTAACAAGGATCGAGGCGGCGGTGGGGTGATATTAAGCCGTGCAAGCCAACTCTCCCTCCAAACTCCATACACATGATAAATCGCCAATCCATAGGCGTCATCATCACCTCATGATCCGATGGGTGGAGTGGTGAGTCGATGAAACCATCGCTTTCGAGACAATGCCACGAGGTAACCCGGGGGACAACGGCGGGGAAGGATGGAGAAAAATGCCCCAAATCCCCACTCATGCACTTCTTTGCTCTATAATCGGGATGAAGCGCTGGTACATGGAATGGATGCTAAACCGAGTTCCCTCGAGTGTGTAAAACACGGAACCTGCATGAAATGCGGATCAACATCGAAACCTTTTAATCCTCATCAATAGGAAAAAGAAAGATCAAAGTCTAACGTCGTACCTCGTTAGCATGCAAAATACATCGATGGATGTCTACCCAATCACCCAATGACTCTGGTTTCACCACACGGATGCTCGGAAGTTCCTGCGAGGATAGATCACGGCGAGGCGGGATCCTCAATATCCACCTCCTCGTCCTCGGCGTCTGGAACCTCTACACGGCCAGGGACGAATCACGACCTCCACCAATAAGCGAAATTTGTCATGCGGCGAGAACGAGGGGCGAGGCACTTGAAAGCCCTCCGCCGTATGCCAGAAGCGGTCCTATAGGAATTGCTCGGCTGATCCGGATCCATAATATCTGGACAATAAATCTCCAAATCACCTCAGAAAGGGTGTGGTATTTCCTTACCTGGAGCTTTCTAAAATGCATTATATGACTATATGCATGAATGCATTTACTTTAACATATAATAGAGTTAGAATGCATGAATACCCATTGCCTACATTTGGAAAATTTTTGCCATAGTCCCCTTTGAGAATAGGACTATCCCCATTCACGCAGGCATGTCTAGGTGGCCATTCAATAGCACACCTGTCCCAAAGTCATATACCTAATATATGCATTAAAAATCAAAATTATCATGCATAAGGCCAACCTCGATGCTAGGGTATTTTGCCTTTCTACCTTTTGCTCATTGGACCTCAAATAGGACAAAAATAGCGAGAAAAAGGTGCCAATTTGACTATCTCGAAAGTCAAATTTTTTCACATCATTATGTTGACATGGTTTAATACTAACATTTACTATGTTGAATATTTTTTATCAAGTCATTTGTGCATACATAATCACTACTATGTGTTTAGATGCATTTAGTGCGATATCTCACAATCTAACAGATGAAACCGAAAAAAAAATACATGCATACGTTACCAAGATAGTGTAGAACACTTGTGCGGTGATAAATTTATGAAAGTAGCGGCCCGAACTTCAACAAATCAAGAAGATGGCTCACGGTTTTCCTAAGCGAAACGAGTTAGAAATGAACTGCGAAGGCGAAATTTCTTTGGATTTATCATCCACGCTGGCCATGAGCTCACTGCTGTGCGGCGAGGTGCACTGAGGCTCCTCCATGTGGGTCCCACCCTCTCGGCTCGGTCGATTCGAGTTAAAGCGGAGTTCTTCACGGGCTAGAAAGGTCAATCGGAATAAAAATGCCACGCGATTGAGCAAAATAGCATCTGATCACAGGTCTTCTCGGATGAGACTTTGAATCGCACATCACTCATTGGTAGTCGCTTTGAACACAAGGTATACTCTGTCGATGACCTCGGTTGTCACAAATCACATACGGCAATACCTTATCTGGTCCGATGCACACCGACTCGGTCGTTACCCTCGTGAATCCCAACCGGAGGAGAAATTCTGGCGTGAATCCCCGACGGGGATTACAACAAAGAGTCCCCAGATGGGGAAGTTCTGACGTATATCTCCGGTGGGAGTAGCAATGCATGCTCGGTAGTTGACACACATATCAACGAAGGTCAAGCAACCTTGACATCATTTCAAATAGATAAGCGTTTAAACACATCGAGCTATAGAAATTGTTTGAGGTTCTCATACCTAGTACTCATATTCCCAATGGATCCCGGCGGGTCACAATCTGATGCTCCGTTGATCTACACACGTCGGTGAAGGTCAAACAACCTTGACGATCTCCTCACGAGTTTCATTTCATTTGATTGATTCACGTCGGCGAAGGTCATGCAACCTTGACGGTATATCCCATAGGATGTTTTAGTAGTTGATTCACACATCAACGAAGGTCGAGCATCCTGAGCGGCATTTGTTTGTTGGCGATAAATCAACGAGAATCATGACATATTACGGCGATACTAACCGGAGAGGTCAACATTATCAAAGAGGATAGATGATGGAATATGTTATACACATCCTCAAATAGATCAAGCTTTATCCCCACGGATCTCTTACACATAAGAGATACCCCTTGATGTCAAGTCGTTATCAAGAACACGAAATTTGGTGATAACTCCAACACCACATCTAACAGATTAAACTTGCACATCGGATCTGGTCGGTATTGCCAATCCCGAATTGAAGCAATAGGAAACCAAGCAATCATCCCGGCATGTTGGGCCTGACCCCGTACACATGCATCATACATTTTGCATCATGTTGTTATCCATAGTACCATGTTTTTATCTTGTTGCGTTTCAAGTGTCTAGGATTCTTTATCCTACCCATGCATCGCCATGCATGAGTATGATAAAGAGGGCATCTGTAGACACTCAAAATTTTTTATACTCTCTTGGTACTAACATTACGGGAGGAGATTCATCTTTTAAGAGAACCACTGAAGATAATCCAAATCCATACCGGATACTCTAGGAAGTGCGACATCAACCGGATCGCATGATCAGGGAGTAGCAATTTCAACCTCGGATCTAACCCCGAGACTGCGGATATAATACGAGAACACACACACAAAGGCAGATTAATCTCGGAGATAACCCCGAGGTATCCGGTCTCGATCCCAACCATAGGAATAGCCACCAACCTTGGTGATAACCCCAGGAATGCGAGTTTGGAGATAACCCGAAAATGCTTGTTTCAAATGCCATCGACTTCAATCTCGGCACTCTGCGGCGAGATACTGTTGTACCAACCCAACAATAACATCGGAAAGACAGGAACACGTCAAAGATGATAATGAGGACCTTCAACAAATGCAACAGTCCAATCTCAGCGAAGTCTGAGCAACGTCTGCTTATCGGTCCAATCCGGAAGTAACAGGTGAGGGGCAACATCGCCATCTCTTCCAACACGATGCCACGTCTCATCTCTATGCAACAATGTCCCACAAGGCTAACCAATCCCAAGTGACTATTGTGCAGGGTAACGGATAAAAGTTGAAGTTTGAAGACCGGAGGGCATCGTCCCATCTGCAAAGACTTCGTACAAACTCTAATCCCACGCCATCGTACAACTCTCGACAACGGCGGTCCGAAATAGGTCTTGAATACCTCAAAACGGATGCCCGGATTGCACTTCTCAAAATATGAGTGGACATTATATTGCACGAATGCACGTGCCGAGACGACCCCCGGCAGAATCCCGGGCTGACCGACTTGACCCGCCTCTGGTACACACCGCGGCTCGATCAGCAGTACACACTGTGGCACATATTGCCTATAAATAGAGGGCTTGGGATGCTGATTTTTAAGAAAAAAAAGACGGAAACCACGCATAATTTGCTCTACACTTGCCATACACGATGTATTTTCTCACTTTCAAACACACAGTGAGCTCATATATAGCCTCTTTTGTACCCACAAAAGCCCAGTGTTTACCCACTCTAAAGATATAGAAGCCCTTTTATCAGTCAGCTGTAATCCTTCTCACACACTTTAGAGTCTTTCTCTTCATCTCTGAACACACCCTTCTACACGTTGAGAGTCGTGTTGCTTGCTTTTGCCCAGACTTCAGTCCGTGGTTTCATTCCAGTCTGTATATTATATATATATATATATATATATATATTTACATATATATTGACTAACATTATCGAGTTATGCCTCGATTGAGTCTGAACTTGATGCGGAGGCGTTCTTGCTTTAATATATATATATATATATATATATATATATATATATATCTTATATATATTAACTACATCATCGACTTTGTTCGATGAGCCTGACTTGATGCAGTGCGTTTATTAAACTTTATATATATATATATATATATATATATATATATATCAATTGTGTGTCTGGACTTTGTTCGATGAGCCTGAACTTGATGCAGAATGCGTTTATTAAACTTTTATATATATATATATATATATATATATATATATATATTGTGTCGTTCGATGAGCCTGAACTTGATCCAGTGCGTTTATTAAGCTTTTATATATATATATATATATATATATATATATATATATATATATATATATATATATATATATATATATATTGTATGTGTCGGACTTTGTTCGATGAGCCTGAACTTGATGCAGTGCGTTTATTAAACTTTTATATATATATATATATATATATATATATATATATATATATATATATATATCAAGCGTGTGTGTGGACTTTGTTCGATGAGCCTGAACTTGATCCAAATGCGTTTACTGGCTTGTATATATATATATATATATATACTTATATATATCTGACGTGGTCGAACTATGTTCGATGAGCACAGATTTTACATTGATGCGTTTATTACTTTTATATATATATATATATATATATATATATATTGTCCTGCTGCTGAGTTCCTTTCATGGCGATTGATCGCTTCTGACTTTCTTTACATTTAAATCTGCTTTTGAGTTTACTTACGTGGCGATTGAATAATATTTCTGACTTTTAACGACTTTATTTACATTTTGATCCCCATGGAGGTGCTTCGTGGTTGGTGATCATGTTTATGTGTATATATATATATATATATATATATATATATATATATATATATATATATATACGCTTTAATATATATACACGCTTATTGCTTTTATACAAATTGCAATATTATGCATGCGCTTTTAGGAATCATGTGATCACAGATTCATCCCATTGGATCTAGATTCGGTTCTCGTGATGGACATTTTCAATTTATGGCGACTTGTAAATTATTTTGCGATGTACAACTCATATTTCCTCGGATGGTTTCCATACCCACGAGAAAGTCGGCATTATTTTTGGATATATTATTTTTCATACGGATGCCTCGCATCCAAATCAAATAAAATCAATTCAATTCAGCTCACTTAATAAAAATGGAAGTGTAAAGGTCTCAATTCCTATTGAGCATCGGGGTTTGAAAAACCTCTTTTATAAAACATCATTGCCATATCTTGCTAAAAACTGAATTTTTACATAAATTCAAACCCTGTGCATATAGGTTTGAACGAGGCCTCGCATAACTTTCATATAAACAGCACATTGACCCATACACACACACACACACACACTCAGATAATAGTTTCTTGAAAAGAGGCGGTCACCATGGTAACACGGATGTCGGGGGGTGCCTAACACCTTCCCCCATAACCAAGTCCCCGGACCTAAGCGAATCTCTCTGTTACCAGAGCCAGTATATCGATGTCACATCATTTGGGTCATTGTGCAAACCTTTTCTCGGTTGTGTTGGTACAACCATTTAAAAAACCAACTGACGACTCTTAACAGTCCCATCGTCGACATTATATATTTCGGGCCTTTTTCATTTGTTTTTTCAAACAAATCTCACCTAAAATGAGAACACCAAAGAACAAGTAACGGAAAGGGACACCCAAAAATCCCGACGTCGACAAATACATTACTTGGTATGTTTACAATCACAAAGAAGGTAAACTACAGTTGTTAGTACTTTAGGTGATCAGCCTATCGTACTCTTACGTTATGGATAACGTATTAATTATGTATAACGAATATTTACGCTACTTGATTGGATTATTTATCCAAACAACATAGTCCACCTCAGTCTTATCATAGGATTCCGCACCAAAACAATTTGGGTCGGGAAATTCTTTTAATGAACACTTAGAGTTTTCATAACATTAGTCTTGCTGAATCGAATACCATAGACCAATATCAATAATTCAATTCAATCGAATTATTTAGGTGTAGCCAAACCCCATTGGCAAATTAAAATATTTTGGAGAATGACGTCATGATGTCGTACTGTATTAACAGTCCGTTTGAGGATGTCGTCATTGTATGACTTTGTCATAACACATCATACAATAGTGGAACAACGATTTTAGATCAAATTCACACTAAGTATTCCTGTATTTACAACTCCATCAAATTTTTATCATCTCTTTTGAAAGTTACATGGTACATGAGTGATAAATAAAATAAATTTTGATATTTCAAATTATTTTCGTCTAGCTGAAATAAGTAGCATAGACTATACTTTAAACCGTTTCAAAAATGATTACGAGTCTACATATTTTTTTTAAAGGCACATAGTGCGTATTTAGCTTGATGTCAATCATTTCGAAATCTAGCATAGCTAGGATTTTTGGAAAACTTATGTCTTCCCTAATAATCATTTTCTTAACAATCTATCTGTTCCTATTATCCTCAATATTCCATTTTCAAACAACTATACCTAATTCATAAAACCACACTTATGAGTCCATAAATTGCCACAATCATATGAGTTTAAGAACTTTCCTAGTCTGACCTTTGGCATCCGTTCGCTGAGGGGTTCATAAACATTTCATATAACTATGAATCAAGTATGTCACATAAGTATGAGTTTTAAGAACTCGTACTTAACCTTATATTCTATACCTATAACCTATCTATATGTTATTCACATGAGAAAGGAATCACCCTCTTAACATGCATATAGCTAATAGCGCAACACAAATATTTCAATGATTATCATTGTTAGAACTAAGTAGTTGTTATACCAAGTACAATTCCCTGCTCATACAAGGAATCATACAACTCAGCTGCTGACATAAATCCTCAATTGAAATTCTCACCTAATCTTAATCCGTATTCATAATCCATAACTCTTTCATGAGTTTTCATAGTACAATTTCATAGTACAACTGCCACACAGCAAACTTTGCTGTAACTTTTCAATCATTAGATTGATTCTTATCCCTGCTATCATTTTATCAGATCACGGAGTGATCTCATCGTATATGTTATGATTTATATCTATACTATGATCGTTTTGTTTTATGATCTTCTATCACTGCACTTTTAGTCTTTTAGACTCTATCTATTTCTCACTACTGTTCAACTTTATTATCAAAGTTAGGGAACACTATATCTTATAACTCGCCGAGATTCGTCTTTGAATCTTACCGACATACTAACTCTATTTGAGTTAGTACTTATCCTAATCCTGCGGTTATTAGTCTCAGGTATTCCTACCTAAGGTTCATAACCAACAGCTTTGATACCAACTGTGAGGGCCCCGAATCCAGGTCCTAATTCACCTCGGATCCGGTTCGATCATTCTATACAACTATTACTATATTTGCGGAAGATATAAACATAAATTGTTTATACATTAAACTTACATACTTTTCCCCAAGGTCAAGTAACCTTAACTTATACAAAATACATAACTATCTAACACATAACATTATCATCATACATTACTATTACAAATCTAATCGCATACGTAAACTAAAGCTGGAACTGTCTTGGACCTTTCCTTGTATCCAACGCATTCGCCTTAATCTGCAATGTTTTATCGTGATATAGCAAGGGTGAGCATAAGGATTGCCCAACAAGTTTAAATTCAACAATATAACGATATATCATGATTGAAATGATTTGAATAATTGGCTGGCTATAATTTAACAATATAATTGTGAACTAGCAAGAACAAATTTATGGCTGAACAAGTATTATACATGAACAAATATATCTGAACCAACTGGTAATGAAGGTGATCAGCCTTTCATACCTAACTTATACATGCAATATGTATAGAGTACAATTCATGGCAACCAGCAATGATTAACCATAAGCTTGTCCGAATAAAATAACTCTTAGTAGAGTTAAGTAAAATAAACTTGCCTGAACCGTTGATTACCGCTACGCAATTTATATCGCCTTATCCAAAGACCTAATATTAGTAATATAGATCTCTAATATTAGAATAATATCATCACAATATAATACTATAATATATATATATATATATATACATAGAATAACATAAACACATATAACACATAACCCTATCAGTCTATAACACACATAAGACTAGGTATCAAGTCAAACTATTGCAGTCTCAGTTGAACCCGACATAATTCTAACATCCCGACGGTCTAGTCAGACAATTGACGAGTTTAAGTTCAATTAAACTCTGGCAAAACACTTAACAATATCTTAGATAATTTTCTAAGTAGTCAAAATAATTTTTATAGACTTATAATAATTTTCAGATAAGTATTACCACTTATCTTGATTATTCAATCATTAATATCGTATTTATATGAATTAAATACCACATAATTCTTTTATCATTAATATTTATTTAATATCAAACATTAATGAAATACATGTCATATTATTATAATATATTTATAATATATCAAAGTATTTTTAATACCTTAAAATCATATTTATATGACTTTTAAAACCGAATTAAATTTAGTATCCAATAATTGCTATTAATATTAAAATATTAATATTTTCATGAAAAAATATCAAAAGTTATATTTTATAACTTAAAATATTTTATAACACTTAAATCATTTTATATGATTTTTAAATTATTTATTCTATTTTTCCTTAATTTATTTAATATATTTATTAAATAAACTAATTACCATTAATATTAATTAATTAGTGAAATTCAACACAAAATATTAAAAGTCACTTTGAAAATATCTTAAAATATTTTCTTATATCATAATATTATTTTTCATGATTTTCATGTATTAAAATCATTTTTAAATAATTTATTTAATATTATAATTAAATAAATTAAATACCATTTATATTCCAAAAATATTAAATATTTATGAAATATACTCTAAATAATTAAAAACTATTTTTCAGAATTTAAAATAATTTTTCGGAATTTATTATGTATTTTTAATAATTAAAAACTATTTATTTCTATTTATTTAATTAATATATTAATTTCTAGAAAATAATAATTATAAAAAGGCCCTATAGCGACAGACCTGTCGCTATAGGTGTTCTTAAGTGTTCTTCGTCAGTTTACAAGTTGGTTGTTTGACCGTGATTTGTTCTACGTTCCTAAGGTATTCTGGGCGTGTTAAGGGTCATATAATGTAGTATTGATGCAATACTACATGATCCAACAAGCAGCAGGGTCAAATTGCAACACACAATCATGATCAAAAACCTTGAACTTGCTGTCAGAGACTTTCTGGGTTTTCTGGGTTTTCCAGATTCCCAGTCAGTTTCGAGTGACCATCTTGTGGCTCACTTTTATACATGTTCGAGTTATGTTTCATGTGATATTAAAGTTCCAGTCTATAGTAGGTATGTCAAGGTACATCAAACAATCACCAGATCAACTTAACAACATCAAACGAGTACGATCTAGGTCGGTCAAACGGATTGTCAGGAACTGTTCTTAAAGATTCTGGGTTTTCCAGAATCTTCATCCTGCCAGTTGGTCAACGTGGTTTTGACCGGGATTATCTTTCATCCTGCTATGGATCTAGTTGTCCTAAGGAATTTAATATGTAGTGAACATGACAGGCTACACAGATCAAACAACAACTTGGCCAAAACACATGTCAGACGCAAGATCAGAGGCTTGAACAAACTTGTCAGACCACTGTAAAACATTCTGGGTTGCCCATATTCAACTTTCCGTGAACGGTCAACGACCTTTGACTGGTCATAAGTTATTATCTAGACATGATATGACTCTGTTTCAAATTTCAGAACAAAGACCACATAACATACTACAAGTTGAAAACTTAAAAACAACACAAATCATGAACCTAGAAAGATCTAAGGCCTCTGACATTCGACTGTCAGGCCCTATTTCTCCATTTTTACAGACTTCTAAAAATACTTGATTCGTGCATCTAAGTGTTATAGATCCATGATCTATCAACCCAGATCACTTATAGACACCCTAATACATAACTTTAACCAATCAATTTCAACATATAACATAAGATCACTGATTTTTATGATTTAGGGTTTATACCTCTTTTACACTTTGATCTTGATTCTGACTTTTGGTTGCTGATCATGGAGTGTTAAGATATGATCATGGCTTATCTCCTCACTCTCTCACACTCCCTTTTCCCGAATTTTAGAGAGAGAGAGTCTTGGGAGAAATGAAAACTAAAGTGAGAATTTTCTCTCTATAATCTATACATATATCATGTTATAATGCTAGTAGCTGCTGAAATGAGGCTGATATTGGCTGAGAACTGGTCAATAAGTCAATATAGTTGGTCACCAACTCCTCATCTTGCCAAGATTTGCAAGTAAACTCATAAAAATCCAAGAAGGGCTTTATAGTCATTTTTATTTTTGTTTTAATGGCATTTTGGACATTGGCCAAACCCTTAGGGTTTGGTTAGGGTTTAGGTTTTGAAAAAAATAGAGTTTAGGGTTTGAAACCCTTAGGGTTTACAAATTTAATTTTCTAAAATTTCCAATTTAGGTTTTAAAAATAGAAAATTAATATTTCTAAATTATAATTAGAATTTTCTAATTATATTAAAATTTCTTAATCATTACTTAAATCTTACTAATTAGGATTAGCATTTCCTAATTACAATCGCTAATTAAGCAATTAGGGTCAAAATGGTCATTAGTGTTTATAAACCACTAATTAGGGTTTCTAATAGAAAAATAATTTTCTAATTTAGAAATTATATTTTAAATAATTAGATTAGGGTTTTCTAATTACTTATAACTTGAAAATTAGAATTAATATATCCTAATTAACATTAAAATTATTAAATTAACAATTAGGTTTTTCCCTATTTATAAATTAGGGTTCCTAATCCAAAAATTAGGGTTTTCTAAATTTAAAATTAGGGTTTACTAAATAATTAACTTTACCCTAATTAAGATTATAATTAATATCACTTAAGAATTATAATTATCCTTTAAGTTCCCAGATTAGAGTTTTAAATTTCCGAATTAGGGTTTCGAATTCCCGGAACTGAAATTAGGGTTTCCAAAACCGATTTCTAGGGTTTCTTATAATCCATACGAATTTTCTAACCGAACGTTGACGTTCTTAATATATACTTAGGGTTTGTTACAGATATCGTTTATCTGGTCAACACTTGACCCTTAACCACATCATGCTCACATATACACAGAACTTATTCACATATACACTTAATCCTGAATAATTCACCTAAATCATTCACAGAATTTTGATATCCTCAAAATTCCTTCTTAAAAATATTAAACGCGTACACTTATTTTCTGTCTAGGTTCTAATATCGAACCTTAAATCAATTAATAAAAATTTTAAAAAAATTCAAAATTCTCGGGTTGTCACAATACATCATACCATAGTGGGTTGTTGATCCTAAGATCACATCCAACACCAGGTTCAATTGCATTAACATCTCCATCGTTTTACCACCCTTGCATCGAATGCACAGATGATATAAAATTCATTTTGAATTTTTTAAATCAATTTCTATCTAGCCGAAGCAATTAGCATAAACATACCAAGAATAGCTCTTTTAAAAATTCTATTGATTCCAAAAGTTGAACAAATTCTTTCCTTTTCAAAATGTACATATCAGCACGAGTTAAATAAAGTTCGAAATCTAGCATAGCTAGATGACTTGGAATATCCTATTTCTCCATCTTCCTTCATTGTCTTACAAATGACAATACTTAATCTTCTCTAGCACCTTCAATACTAAGCCTCTGAAAACAACTCATTTTCGGTCTAAACATTCCTATACCTTAAATACGGTCCATCAACTTACCACACATTATGAGTTCAGAACTTTCCACAATAATAATATGAGTTTAAGAACTATCCGAGACGCACCATAAAGGCGTCCATTCGCTGAGACGTTCGAAAACATATCATATTATTATGAGACACGAACTTACCATAAGTATGAGTTTCAAGAACTCGCACCTACCTTATCGTTCTCTACATACCAAGTATATACATGAGAAAAGATTCAACTTCTCGCCATATACATCTTGATAGCGCGACCAATTCCAATGATTATCACTGTAATAAGCTAAGCAGTTGTTACACCAAGCACAAACCTCTGCCCATAACAAAGGTTCAAACAACTCAGCTATCACATGAGTCCTCAGTTGAAATTTTACAACTTCTAAATCTCTCCCTAGTTGATACGAATTTTCTTTAATTCATATAATATCCTTCATAACTCAATCTAAGTTCTTTTTCCCGTACTACTTCATAGCACCTTTCATTCATAGCACTAGGTATAAATCATTCATCGTTTAACAACCCATCTGTTACTACGAGTCACTATGATCATGTGACAACTCGATAATTTAGAAAATTTTTAAAATTTTAATTAATTGATTTAAGGTTCAAAATTAGAACCTAGAAAGAAAATAAGTGTATGCTTTTGATATTTTTGGGAAGTAATTTTGAGGATTTCAAAATTTTGTGAAGGATTTAGGTGAATTATTCAGGATTAAGGGAATAAGTGAATATGTTCTGCGTATATGATGTGGTTAAGGGTCAAGGGTTAACTAGATAATATATATCAATGACAAACCCTAAGTATATATTAAGAACGTCAACGTTCGGTTAGAAAATTCTTAAGAATTATAATTAAGAAACCCTAGAAAACCTAGGTCACTCGAAACCACTAATTTGATTAGGAATCAAACCCTAATTCAGAAATTTAAAACCCTAATCTGGGAACTTAAATGATTATTATATTGCTTAAGTGCTATTAATTATAATATTAATTAGGGTAAAGCTTAATTAATTAGCAAACCCTAATTTCAAATTTAGAAAACCTTAATTTATGGATTTGAAACCCTAATTTATAATTAGGGAAAACCTAATTGTTGATTTAATAATTTTAATATTAATTAGGAAATATTAATCCTAATTTTTAAGTTATAAGTAATTAGAAAACCCTAATCTAATTACGAAATCTAATTTTAATTAGAAATTTATTTTATATTAAAACCCTAATTTTTGGGTTGTAAACCCTAATCCGTGATTTTGACCCTAATTGCTAAATTAATAATTTTAATTAGGAATTATTAATCCTAATAAGCAAGATTTAATTTATGATTAAGAAATTTTTATATAATTAGAAACTTCTAATTATAATTTAGAAATATTAAATTTCTATTTTTAAAACCTAAATTAGAAATTTTAAAAAATCAAATTGCTAAACTAAAGGGTTCAAACCCTAAACCCTAACCCAAACCCTAAACCCTAAGTGTTTGGCCATTTACTAGAATGCCATTAAATGTATAAATCAAATGACATTAATACCCTTTTTGCATTATTGTGACTTAGCTTGCAAATCTAGCCAAAGGAGAGTTGGCCACCAACTCCAACCACTCCATGTGACAAATATATCCAGTAGATCAGCCCCATTTATCTCAGCCACATAATTGCATCAAGTTATATATAGATTTAGAGAGAGAAAAGTACATTAATATTGCTCAATTGTTCATAACCACCCAACCAAGTCTCTCTCTCTCTCTAGACCCACGAAATCCTTAAGTTATTCAGTCCCTTGTATGATCCATAACAAGCCAAGAACAGATCCAAGAGTCAGAATCAAGAATCAAAGTTAGAAAGAGATATAAACCCTAAATTTTGAAATCATATGATCTAATGTTATATGTTGTAATTGGTTGGTTAAAGAAGTATTATAAGGTGTCAATTAGAAATCTGGGTTGTTGGATCATGGATCCATAACATCTAGAAGCTCGAATCTAAAGATTTCAAAAATCTGGAAATATTGAAAAAGTGGCCTGATAACAGAATGTCAGTGGCCTTAGATTATTTTCTGTTTTTGATTTTTGTTGTTTTAAAGTTGAAATATGTAGCTTGTCATGTTGTCTTTGATCTGGAAGTGGAATCACAACCATTACTGGTCTAGATCGTGAGTTATTAACGGTCAAAGTGAGTTGACCGACGTTGACCGGATGATTTCTGGGTAACCCAGAAATCCTAAACCGGCGTCTGACAAGGTTTTGTTAGCCCCCGATCTGTCAGTTTTAAAGTGGTTTGATGTTGTGTTTGTAACTAAGTTGTAGCCTCATAGATCTACTATAAATGTATGTCTTTAGATCCTTTATACCATCAACTGATCAAATCTAGTGGACGGTAAAACTAGACCAATTGGTCACGATTGCAGTTTCTAGAATTTCCAGAAACCGGAAGAACAACTCCTCTGGCAGGGATTGACCAGATCACAACTTACGACTCTGTTATATTTGGACTAAGCTCATGATATTTATGTGTTCTATTACATATGTACTACATTTATGAACTAAGAGATCGACTAGTTAATGAACAGAATATATATAAAAGCGAGCCACAAGGTGGTCACTCAAAACTGACTGGGAATTTGGGAAACCCAAAAATCCCAGCAGGCCTCTGACAACAACTTTGCAGCTTTAGATCTTGCTTGTGTGATGCATTTTAACCCTGATGATTATTGTATCGTGTAGTATTGCATCCATACTACGAGATCGCCATTATCTAGCCCAGAAACACCTTGACCAAAGAATTATTGTTGGTCAAACGTAAAGACCCCAAAAAAGCGGTATGAAGGCTCTAGAACACTCAAGAACACCTATAGCGACAGTTCTGTCGCTATAGGGCCATTTTAATAAATATTAAATTCTGAAAATTATTTATTTTAATTAATAAATAGAAAAATGATTTTTAATTATTAAAATAAAAAATAAATTCCCAAAAATTATTTTAAAGTCCTAAAAATAGTTTTTAATTATTTAGAGTATATTTCATAAATATTTAATATTTTTGGAATATAAATGGTATTTAATTTATTTAATTATAATATTAAATAAATTATTTAAAAATGATTTTAATACATAAAAATCATGAAAAATAATATTATGGTTTAAGAAAATAGTTAAAGATATTTTCAAAGACTTTTAATATTTTATGATGAATTTCACTAATTAAATAATATTAATGATAATTAGTTTATTTAATAAATATATTAAATAAATTATAGAAAAATAGAATTAATGCTTTATAAATCATATAAAAATGATTTAAGTGTTACAAAAATATTTGAAGTTATAAAATATAACTTTTGATATTTTGTCATTAAAATATTAATATTTTAATATTAAAAGCAATTATCGGATAATGAATTTAATTGTTGAAAAATCATATAAAGTTGATTTTAAAGTATTAAAATACTTTGTAATATTATAAATATATTATAATATTATGTGATGTATTTCATTAATATTTGATAATAAATAAATATTAAGGATAAAAGAATTATGTGATATTTAATTTATATAAATACGATTTTAATGATTGAAAAATCAAGATAAATGATAATAATTATTTAAAAATTATTACGAAGCGTATGAAAAATATTTACATTTGTTAATAAATTATCTTAGATAATGGTTAAGAGTCTGTAAAGGCGAGTTTAATTGAACTTATACTCAAAATTTTGTCCATTGTACCGCTTGGGATGTCGATTTGAGTCGAGTTCAACTCAAATGTTAATAGTTTGACTTGATACCGAGTCTTATATGTGTTATAGACTGATAGGGTTATGTGTTATGTGTTTAGGTTATTCTAAGTATATCTATATATATAATAGTATTATATTGTGATGATATTATTCTAATATTGGAGATCTATATTACTAATATTAGGTCTTCGGATAAAGCGTTATAAATTGTGTAGTGGTAATCAACGGTTCAGGCAAGTTTTTCTTAACTCGACCTCGAGTTGTATTATTCAAATATATCTATGGTTAATCATTTCTGATTGTCATGTTTAAGAATTATTAAATTGCACCTTGTGTGTATGACATATATTAATCAGGTATGAAAGGCTGATCACCTTCATTACCATTCGGTCCATATATATTTGTTCATGTTAAATACTTGTTCAGTCATAATTAAATTTGTTCCTGCTAATTCACAATTATATTGTTGAATTATAGCCAGCTTATTATTCAGATTCTTTCAATCATGATATATCGTTAAATTGTTGAACTTAAACTTGCTGGGCAATCTTATGCTCACCCTTGCTATATCATGATAAAACATTGCAGATTAAGGCGAACGCGTCGGATATAAGGAAAGGTTAAAGACAGTGCCAGTTTAAAGTTAATGTGCGCGATTAGTTTTATAATAGTATAGTTTAATAATGATGTTATGTGTTAGATAGTTATGAATTGTGTATAAATTAAGGTTACTCGACCTTGGGGAATAGTGTGTAATGTATTGTATAAACAATTTATGTTTATATCTTTCGCAAATAGTAATATTTGTATAGAATGATCGAACCGGATCCGCGATAATTCGGGACCTCGAATTCGGGGCCCTCACAGTTGGTATCAGAGCTGTTGGTTATGAACCTTAGGTAGGAATACCTGAGACTAATAACCGCAGTGATTAGGATAAGTACTAACTCAAATAGAGTTAGTTGGTCGGTAAGATTCAAAGACGAATCTCGGCGAGTTATAAGATACAGAGTTCCCTAACTTTGATAATAAAGTTGAACAGTAGTGGTGAATAGATAGAGTCTAAAAGACTAAAAGTGCAGTGATAGGAGATCGTAAAACAAAACGATCAAGACATAGAAATAAATCGTAATATATACGATAAGATCACCCCGTGATCTGATAAGGTGATAGCAGGGAGAAGAATCAATCTAATGATTGAACAGTTTACAGCAAGATTGCTGAGTGTCAGTTGTACTATGAATTGGTATAGATTCAGGAAAGGATTATGAATACGAGTTAAATGAAATTCGTATTGAGAAGGGTGTTAGTGTTAGGTGGGGATTCAATTGAGGATTCTTGTCGGCAGCTGAGTTGTATGATTCCTTGTGTGGGCATGGAATTGTACTTGGTGTAACAACTACTTAGTTCTGACAATGATAATCATTGAAATGTTTGTGTCGCCCTATTTGTTATATGCATGTTAAGAGGGTGATTCCTTTCTCATGTGTATAACAGATAGATAGGTTATAGGTAGAGAATATAAGGTTAAGTACGAGTTCTTAAAAATCATACTTATGTGACATTCTTGATTCATAGTTATATGAAATGTTTATGAACCCCTCAGCGAATGGACGCCAAAGGTCTGACTAGGACAAGTTCTTAAACTCATATGATTGTGGCAAGTCATGAACTCATAAGTGTGGTTTGACGAACTTGGTATAGTTGTGCATGTAAACAGAATATTGAGGATAATAGGAACAGATAGATTGTTAAGCAAATGATTATTAGTGGAGACATAAGTTTTCCAAAACTCCTAGTTATGCAAGACTTCGAAATTTTGACATCAAGCTAAATACGCACTATGTGCTTTTGAAATATATATATATATATATATATATATATATGTGTGTGTGTGTGTGTGTGTGTGTGTGTGTGTGTGTGTGTGTGTGTGTGTGTGTAGACTCGTAATCATTTTTGAAACAGTTTAAAGTATAGTCTATGCTACTTATTTCAGCTAGACGCAAATAATTTGAAATATCAAAATATATTTTATTTATCACTTATGTACCATGTAACCTGGTGCAGAGATGATAAAAATTTGATGGAGTTGTAAATACAGGAATACTTACTGTGAATTTGATCTAAAATCGTTATTCCACTATTGTATGATGTGTTATGACAAAGTCATATAATGACGGCTTCCTCAAACAATCGTTAATACTGATGCAGCATCACGAGCGTCATTCTCGAAAATATTTTCAAAAAAATTTAATTTGCCAACGGGGTTTGGCTACACTTAAATAATTCGATTGAATTGAATTATTGATATAAGTCTATGATATTCGATTCAGCTAGACTAATGTTATGAAAACTCTAAGTGTTCATTGAAAGAAATTTCCCGAACCAAATTGTTTTGGTACGGAATCCTATGATAAGACTGAGGTGGACTATGTTGTTTGGATAAATAATCCAATCAAGTAGCGTAAATATTCGTTATACATGATTAATACGTTATGCATGACGTAAGAGTATGATAAGCTAATCACCTAAAGTACTAGCAACAGTAGTTTACCTTCTTTGTGATTGTAAACATACCAAGTAATATATTGTTTTGCGGTATGAATACCGTTAAAACTATGTGTTCATGGTCTATATGACCCCTCAGCACAATTTGAAAACTTTTACTCTTGTGAGTGGTGTATTGGGTAGCATATGATGATGCGCGTGAAGGGTGTAAGCAGTATGGTGTAAGGTGTAAGGTGTAAGGTAAATTTCGGGGACGAAATTTTTAGAAGAAGGGGTGAATGTGACAACCCGAGAATTTAGAAAATTTTTAAAATTTTAATTAATTGATTTAAGGTTCAAAATTAGAACTTAGACAGAAAATAAGTGTATGCGTTTGATATTTTTGAGAAGGAATTTTGAGGATTTCAAAATTTTGTGAAGGATTTAGGTGAATTATTCAGGATTAAGGGATTAAGGGAATATGTTCTGTGTATATGATGTGGTTAAGGGTCAAGGGTTAACCAGATAATATATATCAATGACAAACCCTAAGTATATATTAAAAACGTCAACGTTCGGTTAGAAAATTCTAACGAATTATAAGAAACCCTAGAAACCGGTCCTGAAACCATAATTTCGATTTCGGGAATCCGAAACCCTAATTTAGAAATTTAAAACACCAATCTGGGAACTTAAATGATGATTATATTACTTAAGTGCTATTAATTATAATATTAATTAGGGTAAAGCTTAATTAATTAGCAAACCCTGATTTCAAATTTAGAAAACCCTAATTTATGGATTTAAAACCCTAATTTATAATTAGGGAAAACCTAATTGTTGATTTAATAATTTTAATATTAATTAGGAAATATTAATCCTAATTTTTAAGTTATAAGTAATTAGAAAACTTTATTCTAATTACGAAATCTAATTTTTAATTAGAAATTTATTTTATATTAGAAACCCTAATTTTTGGGTTGTAAACCCTAATCCGTGATTTTGACCCTAATTGTTAAATTAGTAGATTTAATTAGGAATTATTAATCCTAATTAGCAAGATTTAATTTATGATTAAGAAATTTTTATATAATTAGAAAATTCTAATTATAATTTAGAAATATTACATTTCTATTTTTAAAACCTAAATTGGAAATTTTAGAAAATCAAATTGCTAAACTAAAGGGTTCAAACCCTAAACCCTAACCCAAACCCTAAACCCTATGGGTTTGGTCATTTACTAGAATGCCATTAAATGTATAAATCAAATGACATTAATACCCTTTTTGCATTATTGTGACTTAGTTTGCAAATCTAGCCAAAGGAGAGTTGGCCACCAACTCCAACCACTCCATGTGACTAATATATCCAGCAGATCAGCCCCATTTATCTCAGCCACATTATTGCATCAAGTTATATATAGATTTAGAGAGAAAAAAGTACATTGCTCAATTGTTCATAAACACCCAACCAAGTCTATCTCTCTCTAGACCCACGAAATCCTTAAGTTATTCAGTCCCTTGTATGATTCATAACAAGCCAAGAACAGATCCAAGATTCAGAATCAAGAATCAAAGTTAGAAAGAGGTATAAACCTTAAATTTTTAAATCATGTGATCTAATGTTATATGTTGTAATTGGTTGGTTAAAGAAGTTTTATAAGGTGTCAATTAGAGATCTGGGTTGTTGGATCATGGATCCATAACATTTAAAAGATCGAATCTAAAGATTTCAAAAATCTGGAAATATTGAAAAAGTGGCTTGACAACCGAATGTCAGTGGCCTTAGATTATTTTCTGTTTTTGATTTTTGTTGTTTTAAAGTTGAAATATGTAGCTTGTCATGTTGTCTTTGATCTGGAAGTGGAATCACAACCATTACAGGTCTAGATCGTGAGTTATTAACGGTCAAAGTGAGTTGACCGACGTTGACCGGATGATTTATGGGTAACCCAGAAATTCTAAACCAGCGTCTGACAAGGTTTTGTTAGCCCCCGATCTGTCAGTTTTAAAGTGGTTTGATGTTGTGTTTATAACTAAGTTGTAGCCTCATAGATCTACTATAAATGTATGTCTTTAGATCCTTTATACCATTAACTGATCAAATCTAGTGGACAGTCAAACTAGACCAGTTGGTCACGATTGTAGTTTCTGGAATTTCCAGAAACCGGAAGAACAACTCCTCTGACAGGGTTTGACCAGATCACAACTTATGACTCTGTTATATTTGGACTGAGCTCGTGATATTTATGTGTTCTATTATATATGTACTACATTTATGAACTAAGAGATCGACTAGTTAATGAACGGAATATATATAAAAGCGAGCCACAAGGTGGTCACTCGAAATTGACTGGGAATCTGGGAAACCCAGAAATCCCAGCAGGCCTCTGAAAACAACTTTATAGCTTTAGATCTTGTTTGTGTGATGCATTTTAACCCTGATGATTATTGTATCGTGTAGTACTGCATCCATACTACATGATCTAACCATTATCTAGCCCAGAAACCACTACAAAAAAATTGGGTTCAGCAACAACCGATTTTCGTTGCTAAAGGTGCCAAATTTCGTTTCAAAAGGGTTTTGACAACGACTTTCTTCGTCGTTCATGGTTTTTTTCGGTTACAAGAATGAAGCGTTGCTAATTGTTCCAAAAATCTAACGTATTTTTTTCGTTGCCAAAAGTAATACATTTTGTAACAAAATTTGGCTTTCGTACAGAGACATCGATCCTTTAGCAACAAAATGTATTGTTGCAGAATAATTAAAATGTCGTTGCTAAAAACCCCATTTTGTTGCAAAAGTCTGCTAATTGGCAACGAAATGAACTCTTTTTTTTGTAACGACCATGCATTTTCGTTGCAATTGACACCATTTTGCAACGAAATTTTTTCGTTGCAGTAAATTATGAAAATTGTTGCCTAAGCTTGCTTTCGTTGCGAAATGTAAACTTTTTAGCAACGATTTTCGTTGTTGATTATATTATTTGGCAACGACATTATGCTGAATCAGCAACGAAAATGTTTGTTGCTGGTTATTTTTCAATAGCAACGAAAGTCGTCGATTAGCAACGAAAGTTGATATGTTGTCGTTTCTTTATATGTGCAACGAAAGTTGATATGATTTACAACGATAAAAAACGTTGCCTTTTATTTTAGTATTAGCAACAATATCCTCTCCGTTGTTATTAGGTTAACTTTTTGTTGCCAAATATTATATTTTTAATGCCATTAGCAACGAAAATTTGTTGCTAAATGTATAAAAAATTATTGCTATATTAAAACTTGTTCAACGCTTTGGTAACAAATTATATTATTGTCAAATCAAAATTTGACATTCTTTTTATGTACCTGGCTGGCTCAATGTCCCCATAGTAAATAATGGCAAAAATACAAAAATCTAAAATATTATTAACTTAATAAAATCATCCACTACATAATCATTCATTATCTTTACAATTAACCATCTAAAGCTAACACAGTTCTTCAATCAAAGTATATATCTACATATATAGAGAGAGTACACTTCATAATTGTCCCTTGTCTTCCGTAAACGTAGCACAGAAATTTGATACCCAGTGATTGTAAAGGCGTGCAGTCGTAGAGCGCAGTCTTCCCGCATGATTTAAAAATAATAGCAAGTCAGAAAAATAAAGCAAATAGGTCACCAGAGGCACTTAGTGCCAAAATCAATACACAAGGACAATAGAGTTGCTACGTGGTACTAATGTACACCGTATTTCTCATAAGCAGAAAAAGACAAATTGGCAATCACAATATCATTTTCTACAAATCCAAATAGAAAAAGAACCTTCAGTGCGACTATATGATTGCTCTGTTACAAGAAAAAAATTTGAATCTTAATCGGCCATTTCATGAATTAATTTCAGTAAGCATAGTGGTAAACATATTTTCTGTTACAAGACTTGTAAATTATTATTATATGTTGATCTCAAGTCAGAATTCAATCACATTCAACAACCACAATCATCAAACAATCTTAAATAACAATGTTTAGATTTCACATAATTAACATTGTTAGTGTGCCAATGTTTTTCTTAACCAAGGGTCGTGCTATTTATTCTTGTCATTAGATTACCTATAAAATGCAACTGCATGTGTGTTTTTCTATAACATCTTAATCAAATGTTTACTAAAGCATTGTTTAGCATATGCTGCCTTTAAGGAAATTAGGATTAGTTGTTTAAATCATTCGTGTGATATAACTCAAGCTTCTATCTAACATTGAAACCGAGTCTCCTTACCTACTATGGCAAATGGATGCTTTGAAGCTATCTTAGTGAACTCTTCTTTCCAATTTGGCCTTGCAAAGTGAAAATAGAGTTTCTTTTTTATGCTCATAGCAAGAGATATGCTTGCTTATTAGTTGCAATGCAAGTCCTATATAGTTTATCTGCAACATTTGTAGAGAGGAATGAGTAACTATGGAGTAATTTTAAATTTTAATAGTCTCATACCCTGGTTCTAGATAGGATGTCAACACCATGTTTGGTATGGTTGAGAGCTTGGACCATTGTGATAAGGGTTGACCTTGCATCACCCTCTTCATAAACACTAGTAAGATAATTGTCACTACTACAAAACAGTAAATAGATAAGCATCAATAATTTCTGAAAACCTAAAGCCAAAACTTTGAAAGTAATGTGCATGCTTTCACTAGAAAATACCTTGTTAATTACTCTATAAATAGGTGTTATAGCCTTCCGCAGGAAAGACTCATCGTCCCCACCATAAGAAGCTTTAATGTTTTCCCCAGTAACTATACTGACATTTCCAGCCAACAGGCCAGTATCCAGATCTAGACAAAGTGCACATTAGCTGCTTCACCCCAATTGAGAAGATAGAGACCCATGTAAAGTATCTTTCTTTGTTGGACTTCTTGTTGCCCTTGAGGGAGCCTGAAAGGAATGAGATTCTTACTTTTACGCTCATAAGCTCAGGATTATACTGAATATGCACCATATGAAAACTACAAAGGAACTAAGCATGTAGAAGCTGTCCAGTAACAAAATACAAATATGTAACGAATCCCTCATCCCTCAGAATTAAACACATAGATTAAAGCCAAAAATATAGTCTTATGAGAAGATTTTCACCTGATTGGCAAGACTAGACTTGCCACGTTTTAAGGCCATTTGTGCACGATGTTCTGTGGTCATTTTAAGTAGATGCTCCTGTATATGATAAATAAAACAATCTGGAGTCATCATGGTTATATACGATCTGCTGTGAGTCTGTTAAAGTGTTGGCGTATAAAATAAGATTAAGAAGAAGAGGTTAAAGAAAATAGCAGAACATAAATACCTTTATAGCATTTGGGTCATGACGACCTGCCAAAATGTCAGTATGGTCCTCAGGAGTTTCAGTTGCACCTTTGGCTTCTCTGAATTCAGGTAATACAGGAATAGGAGTGACATATTGTTACATCAGCTTACTGATTCAAAAAAAATTGATATTTTATTGAAGAAATCAGACCGCACCTTTGATCATGTATAATTTTTTGGACGACAATTTCCTGAAAATTACAGACCAGAGACATATTACTCACAAGAATCAGTTATCAAAAAGAACACATTACAACTTAGTTAGTTTACTAATATAACAATCCATAACACAAATCCCAGCCATAACATCATTAGTTAGTTACCTATCTCCTTGTGCCTAAATTCAATCCATAACAGTCCAACATACAATCGAATATATAGGTATATTCAAGTAATTGATAACTATTAAGCTTATGATTTTAGTTAGTTACCAAGTTTCTTACCTTCCACCTTGTTAATAACACAAATCCCAGCCACAACAACAAGTATACTGTCACAGTCCATTCTAGTTCAGGGCATGGCAATATATTTTACAATCATAAGCAACCAATCATTACAACTTAGTTAGTTTACTAATATAACAAGTTCCAACTCTTTGAATACAAGTGGAGTTTTGGTGGACACAAGAAACCATAGCAAAAAACTATTTGGTCCAGCAATCAATCATGCTTTTGTCTTCATTTCTTCTTTGTTCCTGTTGTGTATTGTGTGACAAACATGATGCAATTCCCTTGTGAGTCCTCAATCTACACTACTATTGTAGATTAAATTCATTTCAATGAATTTTACAGACCGACTTATACATTTTTAGAATGTCCATGATGTAATGAATAACAAAAGATAATGCAAACTACAAAGTTATGAAAGCCCTGAACACCAAAACCTACCTCAGCTGCAGCAACTGTGACGTCCGGGTCTCTTCCAACCCGATAGATGGTGCTACACGGTACTACTATTCATTCATACATTCCATTGAATATTCTCAAAATGACTAATATAGCTTATATATATTCAAAATAATATTACATTCCCCAGGTTCTTTGTAACCCTTTCAGTTGTTCTTGTCATAATATCAATATATTACAAACAGTCTTCCCATACTATTACATAAGTATGCTACGGGTTCGTCTTCGCCTTGCCTTTATCCTTGCACGAGACTTACATGCGCTCGATCTTAGTTTGTGTTCATATGGTTCAAGCAAGAGTGAGCATGACTAGCTCAAAAATACTACAATTCTAATAAACAACATGCTTGAAACATAGAACTCATATATCTTCAATAAGCGAACAATAGTTACGAAGTACTATCGATAAATCAAAATAGCACTTCTTTTTCTTCAAAACGCTTTTACACACCATACTTAATGGAATAATAATTATGGCTCAAGTATATGAGCATTCATAAGTTCTTTTGAAAAGGACAACCCGGCACTAAGTCCGTAAGTCCGAAGCGTAGCTTACGAGCACTTACGGTGATCATTTCATAGTACTCTATGTTGATCGACACTACATCCATTAAGCGTGTATACGTTTAAGTTGTGACAACCTCACGTGCCTGTCGTTTGACGACAAAACAATTTGAGCATACACAATCTACCTTTGAAAAACCACAACAATATTAGTTCGGTAAATCCTTAACACCACTTGATAGAATAACATAGCATACGTCTAGCCGAAAGGATTGGCTTTGACATTCCTCAAATACTAACTCATGTGAAGAATACATGAATCACATAGACTTGCCCAGATCAAACTGGAACAAGGGTTAGAGTACTTGCCTTTAGCGTCGATTCTTTGGTTAATACTAAATGCGATGCTTTAAGTCTTTATGATTCTACAATTCATAATCACGTACCACATTAAGTCATACACAATCAAGTATGATTACTATTATATCTTACCCTTCATCTCGATGTAATTCCTAATTTAGATTAGTTATTTAGGGTTTAAACTTTCGTTATGTCATTCTCATTCCGCTAATCTTGATTGATTATTAACTTTTAATCAACATGCATTAGTGTCTTACAAGTACCTTACAATGTCTTAATCATGTTATGATTACATCTTAATACATTACTATTAAGTTCCCTTTCCTTCCATACTTGAAATCTTTCTTCACTATCAACTTCCTTGGTGGCCTAGCATAGCTGAGGATTACCTGTGACTTCATATTTGCTGCGAGTTAGCGATCTACAATGAGTTACCTCGATGCAAGCAAGACGGTTTAGGCTTAGAGTCGCTCGAGGCGCGCAGACTCTCTGTCTTTAGAAAATTTTGCAGTTTTGAAAATTTTTACGAACTTCCCGGACGCATAACTTCTTCGTTTTAAGTTCGAATTGGTCCGTTCAAAAGCCTACGGTTCACAAATTTCATAATCTACGCGTTCATGCAAAAATTTTATCTATTTGACTTCGTTTGCTCAAAATTCACCAATGAGTTCATTTTAACGAAAAAAGCGATAAACGTTCGTGAACGTTCAACTTTCGTTTCTTCGTTTTAAGTCGAAATCCTGGTCATTTTCGAGTCCATGACTCTATAATGACTAAAATGACTTGTCTCCATCGAAAACCAACGTTTCGACTTGAACACAAAATCGACTTCCATTCCGAGAATTTCACGAATTCGATGGTAATAAATCGATCGTGCGAATTCCTGCAAATCTTCATTACTAAGCGTTCTTAATGGATTTTAATCAACATAAGATCATTACAAGTTATTTACTACTCCAACTTATAATCAAAGTAGGTTTTGACTTATTCTCATAAGTTATTAACTTATTTAACTTAAGAGTTAGAAATCTTCATGCTCATGACTTATTATTAACTTAAGTCCTTCAATCAAAGTTCTCATGCTATATTCCACATACTAAACATCATATGATAGGTTCTTCATGGTTCTAGCAACTTATTAATGTTTAAGTTGCTTTTCTAACTTATTCGGCTTAAGTTCATTCTTTAGTAACTTATTACATGCTATCATCCAACCCTCCCCCTTCTCTATCAATCCTATTATAGAAGAGATGAAGATATAAGAGAGGAGTCTTACCCTTGAAGACTTCTATTTTCTTTGGAAAACTATCAATGGTTGAAGTGGCTTATAAGTGCTTAAGTGACTTATTCTCCCTAACCAATAAGTAGCTTTATGTTTGAGAGAAAAGTTGGATGAAAATGATCAACCAACACAAGAAATGAGCTTGGTATTTATAGGCTTGGAAAAGTGAGGGCATTTTAGACATTAAACCTCCCACCTCCTCATTTCCACCTCCTTACTATTCCTTACTTAACCTTCAAGTCTTCTTGCTAGCTACATAAAGTTCTTGGGCATCACACAAAATCCTTGCCCATCACACTTACCCATTTCACACTTGGTTTGACCCATGGGTCAAGGCTTTACTGGGGGCTTGATAATTAACCTAGCTTTCTCTCTTAATGGGCTTATGCTACAAATAGTTTGGGCTTATGATCAATCAAACACTTGGGCTTGATTAATACTTACATTGGACTTCTACCATAACTAACAATCCTACTGAGTCCATTAACTTAATCTTAACAACTTAACCATTATACCCCACATATAATCTTCATATACTAACTTTCGTATATTAGTTAAGTAATATACGTTATTTCATTCTTCATACATAATAGTACAATCGTAGTATTATTCTTTCATTCTTTACTTCATATAATGTATACATTATCGATCACAACTTTCTTCCTTTAGCGCTAATAACCTAACGTTCCCCGATTTAAGTCCGCATTCAAAATATTACGTTTCCCATACTTAGATTATTATTACATAATCGATATCACCTCGATATTATAACATTACATATTTCTCGGAAATTCAAAAATAATTCTCGAGCGGAAATCGATGAATAGTGTTTTTTGAAAATTTCTCGAAAAACTTTTATTTTCATTTTAGAAATTCAAACACTTTAATTCTTCCACGTAGTTAAAATACTCTGACGTTTGATGTTTTCTAGGTTATAGAACAACATTCATCTTCTCGATACACAATAATAATAAATAATATTATTTTATTCATTATTAAAAGTAATTACAAAATGTTCGATTTTTTAAAGGCGTTACACTCTCTCCCCCTTATAAGGATTACGTCCCCGAGAATCTCGCTATATATAAAAAAATTACACAAATAAATGCGGGTAATTCTTTTCATCATTTCTTCTAACTCCCGTTGCTTCTTACGCATCGTGGTTCTTCCATATCACCTTCACCGAAGGTATGACTTTATTCTGCGAGAACTTGTTCTTTTCTATCGACAATTTGAGCCGGCGTTTCCTCGTCGTTAAGTCCTTTTTGACATGAATAGGCTCATATTCTATCACGTGCTTATAATCCGGCTTATAAGGGCGTAACGCGATCGTGAAATACATTATGTATTAGTTCTAGATGCGGAGGTAATGCTAACATGTAAGCTACCTCACCTACCCGTTTGAATACCTCGAAAGGTCCTATAAACCTCGGACTTAACTTTCCTTCTTTCCAAAACGTATCTTTCCTTTCCGGGGAGATACTTTTAAAAATCTGTCTGAACCTACTTGAAACTCTCGATTCTCTCTATGCGATCCGTAAACTTCTTACATGCACATCTTGAAATTTGCTGAAGACGCATCCATCAATCTTCTTAACAATATCCGTTTATCTGTTGTACCATTTTTGGTCCCAACATCCGGCGTTCTCCTACCTCATCCCAATCTGATGGCGTTACGCATTTCCTCCCATACTGAAAGCTTTGTATGGCGGCATACCTATGCTTGCATGATAACTATTGTTATCTGAACTCCACTAATGGTAGATGATCATCCCAACTACCCTTGAAATCCATGGCGCAAAATCTTAGCATATCTTCTAACGTCTGAATTGTCCTCTCGCTCTGTCCATCCGTTTGTGGATGGATGATACGTTTGTACTCGAAACCAACTGCGTTCCCAACTGCTCTTGTAGACTTCTCCAAAGTTCGGCGTGAATCGTGGATCACGATCTAACACCTGATCGATCTTGGCACTCCATGTCTAGAGATTATTTCCTTAATATAAGTTTAGCTAATTGAATCTAAGTTATACTTAACCCTAATTGGCAAAAAGTGAGTCGACTTCGTCGATCGGTCCCACTATTACCCAAATCGCATCATACCCTTTACGTGTAGTCGGAAGTCCAACCACAAAATCCATCGTGATATTCTCCCACTTCCACTCGAATTTCTAATGATTGTAACAAGCCACTTGATGCGTTGATGTTAGGCGTTAACTCTCGACAAAGTCGACACCTACTTAACGTGCTCGTGATCTCTCTCTTCATGTTCGGCCACCGAAACTCGTCGAAGATCTTGATACATCTTAGTACTACCGGATGAATCGAAAACCTTGAACTATGAGCCTCTTGTAGAACACTGCTCCTTTAATTCCGTCTCATTCGAACCCAATTCTTCCTTGAAATCTCAATAACCCCTCGTTATCAAGGCTGGCATACTTAATATCTTTTTCATTGATCGGTAGCTCTCTCATCCGATTACACTCATCGGTTTTGAGTTGCACCTCCTTAACTCTCTCTACGATGGTAGATTGCATCTCCGTCATGAAACAACATTTATCCCGCTTCACTTGGCGACTTCACTTCGACTCCATTCTAGCCATCTCTGTTATTAACTTTCGGTTTGGTAGTTAACAAAGACAACTTTTCCCGACCCTTCCTACTTAAAGGCGTCGGCGACTACATTGGCTTTTCGGGGTGATCTGAGTTTCACGATCGTAATCCTTTATCAACTCCAACCATCTCCTCTGCCTCATATTCAACTCCTTCGTGGCGAAGATATATTTTAGACTTTTGTGGTCCGTGTATATCTCACATTTTTCTCCGTAAAGATAATGTCTCCATATCTTTAGAGCCAAACCTCCTTGGCCGATTCGAGATCATGAGTAGGGTAAACTTTCTCATAATCCTTGAACTTCTGAATCATCTGTGATGACCTTGCCATGCTGCGTGAGCACATGACCAAGTCCTTTATCTGAAGCATCGCTATAAACTACTGAAATTTCCATGTGTCATCGGGTAATGACAAAACAGTAGCTTCACTCGATCTTTTCTTGATTCTTGAAAACTATCTTCACATTTCTCGATCCATACGTACTTCACCGTCTTCCTTGTCAAGTTAGTCGATGGAGTAGCTATCTTGAAAAATCTGAATGAATCTCCGATAGTAACCCGCTAACCTAAAAACTCTTTTTCGATTCGGCGTTTTCGGTTGTTCCCAATTCATCACGGCTTCCACCTTATTTTGGATCTCTTGAAATCCCTCATGGTCGATAACATGACCTAAAAATCGAACCTTCTCTAACAAAATTCACACTTAGTGAACTTTTGCATATAACTCTCCTTCCTTAATGTCTCCAACACTAATCTTAGGTGTTGACATGATCTTACGGCGTCTTAGAATAGACTAGAATATCATCTATAAACACCACGATAAACTTGTCCAAATATTGTTTGAACACTCTTTTCATCATATCCATGAATCGCAAACGGTGCATTTAAATCGACCCAAACGACATCACTAAAAACTTCGTAATGACCATAACGAGTCCCGAATCTTGTCTTTGGCACATCCTCCTTCCTAACCTTCCGGTGATGATACCCCGTCCATAAATCTATTTTAGAAAATACTTAGCCCCTTTCAATTGATCAAAGAGATCATCGATCTGGGCAATGGGTATTTATTCTTTATTGTTAACTTGTTCAACTCTCTATAGTTGATACAAAGACTTAATGATCCGTCCTTCTTCTTAACAAAGCGATCTGGGTGCTCCCCACGGCAAAACACTCGGTTGAATGTACTTCCTATCCAACAATTCTTGCAGATGTACCATCAACTCCTTCATCTCCACTGGCGCCCATACGATACGGTGCCACAAAGCTAGTGCCGCTCTGGCACAATATCTATTATGAACTCGGTCTCCTATCCGGTGGAAGACCCGATAACTCACTTGGAAATACATCCTCGAACTCACTCACTATAGGTATTTGTTCCATGGTGGCTCCCCACTCTGGGGTATCGACCACATGACCTGAAATAGCTTTCACACCCTTCCTCGATAATTTCCTAGTTTGTGTCATGGTAAGACAACCACGAACGTCCGGCGATTTATTCCGTAAAATATTATATGAGATTGGTTTAATGTTTTAATGTTTACGCATTTCTTTTGACAATCTATAATTGCCCATGGTTTACCAACCAATCCATTCAGAAATTACATCGAATTCTCCTAACTTTATTAGTAATAAATCTCTGATAATTTACAACCCCGAATATCTACACAATAACTCTTGTGAACATTTTCAATAGGAATAATCTCTTCGTTTGCTACCTTAATATTTAAAGGTATAAGCAACTTTTGGGAAAGTAATCCTAATAAATCTAGCAAAATCGCACGCTATAAGCGAACAAGTAGCACCCGAATCAAAGCAACGCGTATGCATTGATATCGTTGATCGGAATAATACACTGAACTACGTCCCCAAAAGCCATCGCGTCTTGAATGAGTCGTATTAAAAGTGCAGACCCATCGCTACTACACATTACTTACCCCAATAGCTAACTTACTACTTATTGGCGCCCTTATTCCGTCGTCCCCTTCTTGGGCGATTCTTTGCCATGTAATGATCGAGTTGATCCACACAAAGCATCCATGGTTCTTCTTGGACTTGGACAATTAGGCGCAATATGCCCCTCTTGTCCATTATTGTAGTGACGACCTTCCCTTGAGAGCAGACTCTAAATGAAGTCTTCCCACAGATCTTGCAGGCCTCCATTCTTCTCTTGGTCTCCTTGCTTCCTCCGGTATTCCCAGAGCTAAATACCTTCCTCTTGACCCTCGCCACTTCCACTTGGCTCCCTCGATCTTGACTCTCCGTCGACCTTTCCTTTATTCTTCTTTTCTTTGTGGTATTGGCTCGGCACCTCACTACCACCTTCGGCAATTATTGCCTTCTCTAAAAGCGATTCCAAAAGAAGTACTTTGGAATACTGGATATAAGGATTATAGAGCTGGGGTTTGAGCCACCTTTCGAAATCTCGCCTTCCTCACCTCGGTATCCACTTGGTGGAGGCGAACCTCGCCGATTCATTGAACTTGGCGGCATATTGAAACCTTTGTCATGTCCCCTTGTTTCAACTCGAAAACCGCATCTCCATCCTTCCTGCATGCTTTCGTGGGAAAATAGTTCTCGTAGAATATTTCCTTGAACCTCACCCACGTTATAGCATCTATTAATATTGGCCTCCTTGGCCTCTCCCTTCATCATATAGGTTGCAAAGGCAACCTTTTGGGCCCTCGTCGACATTTGCTATTACAAATGCCTTCTCGATCTCCTTAACCCGTGTTTGGGCTTGATAGTTCCTTTGAACTCCGGCGGACCCACACTCTTAAAATCCTTAAATGTAGTAGCTTCGTACTACACCGAGTTCACGGGATATTAGCCCCATTTAGTTAAAAGGCTGCGGTTAAAGGTTCAAAAATTCTTGCATGGGGTTAACTTAGGACCTCCTCCGGTTGATTATTAGTCGCACCTTGAGTGCAATTTCTTCTTGGCGGCATTTTGTTTGTCTGATAAACACATATTTACGTTATTATGCATTTCACATCGATTAGTTATTATTCCATAATTAATTAAAAAATAACTTAAACACTCCTTACTAAACATTTTTGAAAATAAAAACTTATATTAATTCATCGTAGTATAATCTACATCGGTTACATAAAAACGACTAAAATTGGATACATTACTTTCCATTATTGCTTTCCAAAATTGGGATTTACAAAAGACTATCCTTAATTATACAAAAGAGGGCTTTACGTCACTACTAGATACACAAATATGTACATACCTAACTACTCTAACAACTACTCGATCATATACGCCTTAAAGGCATTCTCGAATCTGCCTTGGCAAGGCCGTGATAATATCACGGTGATAGTTTGTCGCGTATGCCCTCTCTCTCTCTGGATACCCGACTACCTGTGCTGATGGGAAATCCTCATGAGAACTCCTATGAATATAGGACATTCTCCTATCTTACATTTCTTGTTCTTTAGCTCACTCTAAGCTCAAAGACCTCTTTTTTTAGCTCATGGACTTTGTCCTTGCCAAAACTCTCTCGTCGTGTTCTGCTCCCACATGGACTCGACATCGGTCTTGTCCTCTTTAAGCATTTGGAGCTCTTCTTTCAGGCTCCTTGACCTCCTGACGATAATGGATATTTCTATCCAATCTTGACATGAATAGAGACATCATCGACCCCGAGAGCTATCTCAATTTGCTATAGCCACTTTGGGTTAAAGGAGATCTCTACCTCCTCCTCTATCATCCGTTAAATCTTGACATGAAGTCGGGCTTCCTCTGAGTCTCCCGACTCGATGATCACTACGTCTGGCTCTCTTCTTTATAGGGTTCGGTATAACCTCTACTTGGTTCACCGACTCTTCACTAATGGTGCGGCCATCTACTGAACATCTCATTTACTCCCATATCTACACAAAATAATTAAGTTGATTAGTACATGTCAGTAGAATAATAAAAACACATAACATAATCATAATGCATTTTTTTATAAGGTTATTTTCTTCTTGTACTTCTTTGGCTTCTCTTAAGGTTATGACTTAAGGTTTTTAATTTCCCCTCTTAAGTTTTATAACCTAATGCTTTGATACCAACCTGTGACGCCCCCAAATCCGGGTCTCTTCCAACCCGACGGATGGTCTTTACAGATCTTACTATTCATTCATACATTCCATTGAATAGTCTCAAAAGGACTAATATAGCTTATATATATTCAAAATAATATTACATTCCCCAGGTTCTTTGTAACCCTTTCAGTTGTTCTTGTCATAATATCAATATATTACAAACAGTCTTCCCATACTATTACATAAGTATGCTACTGGGTTAAATCTTACGCTTTGCCTTTATCCTTGCACGAGACTTACATGCGCTCGATCTTAGTTGTGTTCATATGGTTCAAGCAAGAGTGAGCATACTAGCTCGGCCAAATACTACAATTCTAATAAACAACATGCTTGAAACATAGAACTCATATATCTTCAATAAGCTGAACAATAGTTCACAATACTATCGATAAATCAAAATAGCACTTCTTTTTTTCTTCAAAACGTTTTACACAACCATACTTAATGGAATAATAATTATGGCTCAAGTATATGAGCATTCATAAGTTCTTTTGAAAAGGACAACCCGACACTAAGTCCGTAAGTCCGAAGCGTAGCTTACGAGCACTTCGAGTGATCATTTCATAGTACTACTATGTTGATCGACACTACATCCATTAAGCGTGTATACGTTTAAGTTGTGGCAACCTCACGTGCACATCGTTTGACGACAAAACAATTTGAGCATACCTGATCTACCTTTGAAAAACCACAACAATATTAGTTCGGTAAATCCTTAACACCACTTGATAGAATAACATAGCATACGTCTAGCCGAAAGGATTGGCTTTGACATTCCTCAAATACTAACTCATGTGAAGAATACATGAATCACAAAGACTTGCCCAGATCGAACTGGAACAAGGGTTAGAGTACTTGCCTTTAGCGTCTGATTACTGGTTAATACTCGTACAGTACTTTAAGTCTTTATGATTCTATAATTCATAATCACGTACCACATTAAGTCATACACAATCAAGTATGATTACTATTATATCTTACCCTTCATCTCAATGTAATTCCTAATTTAGATTCGTTATTTAGGGTTTCCGGCTTTCGTTACGTCATTCTCATTCCGCTAATCTTCGATTGATTATTAACTCTTAATCAACATGCATTACTGTCTTACAAGTACCTTACAATGTCTTAATCATGTTATGATTACATCTTAATACCTTACTATTAAGTTCCCTTTCCTTCCATACTTGAAATCTTTCTTCACTATCAACTTCCTTGGACTGGCGCCACAGCGCCAAGGATTGCCTTGTGACTCGCGCTGCGGCGCGAGTTAGCAGTGAACAATAGTTTGGCCTCGCGCTGAGGCACGGGCAATTAGGCTTAGAGTCGCGCCGCAGCGCGGACTCTGTGCCTTAGAAAATTTTGCAGTTTTGAAAATTTTTACGAACTTCCCGGACGCATAACTTCTTCGTTTTAAGTCCGAATTGGTCCGATTCAAAAGCTACAGGTTCACAAATTTCATAATCTACGCGTTCATGCAAAATTTTTATCTATTTGACTTCGTTTGCTCAAAATTCACCTATGAGTTCATTTTAAAGAAAAGCGATAAGCGTTAAGTGAGCGTTCAACGCTCGTTTCTTCGTTTTAAGTCGGAATCCGGTCATTTTCGAGTCCGCAACTCTATAATGACTAAAATGACTTGTCTCCATCGAAAACCAACGTTTCCGACTTTGAACACAAAATACGACTTCCATTCCGAGAAATTTCACGAATTAAATGATAATCGTCGAATCGTCTGCGAATTCCTAAAATCTTCATTACTAAAGCGTTCTTAATGGATTTTAATCAACATAAGATCATTACAAGTTATTTACTACTCCACTTATAATCAAAGTAGGTTTTGACTTATTCTCATAAGTTATTAACTTATTTAACTTAAGAGTTAGAAATCTTCATGCTCATGACTTATTATTAACTTAAGTCCTTGATCAAAGTTCTCATGCTATATTCCACATACTAAACATCATATGATAGGTTCTTCATGGTTCTAGCAACTTATTAATGTTCAAGTTGCTTTTTCAACTTATTCGACCTAAGTTCATTCTTTAGTAACTTATTACATGTTATCATCCAACTCTCCCCCTTCTCTATCAATCCTATTATAGAAGAGATGAAGATATAAGAGAGGAGTCTTACCCTTGAAGACTTCTATTTTCTTTGGAAAACTATCAATGGTTGAAGTGGCTTATAAGTGCTTAAGTGACTTATTCTCCTAACGATAAGTAGCTTTATGTTTGAGAGAAAAGTTGGATGAAAATGATCAACCAACACAAGAAATGAGCTTGGTATTTATAGGCTTGGCAAAGTGAGGGCATTTTAGACATTAAACCTCCCACCTCCTCATTTCCACCTCCTTACTATTCCTTACTTAACCTTCAAGTCTTCTTGCTAGCTACATAAAGTTCTTGGGCATCACACAAAATCCTTGCCCATCACACTTATCCATTTCACACTTGGTTTGACCCATGGGTCAAGGCTTTACTTTGGGCTTGATAATTAACTTATCTTTCTCTCTTAATAGGCTTATGCTACAAATAGTTTGGGCTCATGATCAATCAAACACTTGGGCTTGATTAATACTTACATTGGACTTCTACCAATAACTAACAATCCTACAAGTCCATTAACTTAATCTTAACAACTTAACCATTATACCCCACGATAATCTTCAGATACTAACTTCGTATATTAGTTCGTAATATACGTTATTTCATTCTTCATACATAATAGTACAATACGTAGTATTATTCTTTCATTCTTTACTTCATATAATGTATACACATTATACGATCACAACTTTCTTCATTTAACGCTTAATAACCTAACGTTCCCAATTTAAGTCCACATGCGAAATATTACATTTTCCATACTTAGATTATTATTACATAATCGATATCACCTCGATATTATAACATTACATATTTCTCGGAAATTTAAAAATAATTCCCGAGCGAAAATCGATGAATAGTGTTTTTCCAAAAATTTCTCGAAAAACTTTTATTTTCGTTTTAGAAATTCAAACACTTTAATTCTTCCACGTAGTTAAAATACTACGACGTTCCGACGTTTCTAGGTTATAGAACAACATTCATCTTCTCAATACACAATAATAATAAATAATATTATTTTATTCATTATTAAAAGTAATTATAAAATGTTCGATTTTCCGGGGCGTTACAGCAACCAACTCATAAAATTCTCTAAGTACCATATTTTTTAAGAGTCTCGTGTTAACAAGTAGTGGCTTGCCCCTTGTGAGAGTCCCAGTCTTGTCAAAGACAACGCAGTTCACCTACAAGAATGTGATTGAATGAATCAAATAACTTTTATAGTCTCCTAAAAGACTTGGTGATTCGTTTTGAACACACAAAAAGGTATATAAATCATGGGTTTGGGTTTTTTTTTCCATTCAAGATGGAGGTATCTAAATTTCGTACCTCCTTTTTGCGAACCATCTCTTGCTTTTCTTCTGCTTGATATGCAACCTTCGTTTGTGCTATTGAGCCTGATTCCTTAGTCAAATACTCCGCAACTGTTTTCTGCTTTGGTTCTTCATGTGCCACTGCAGTGGTATTTTGCACCATTTCCTTCTCTTTTTTAGTTTCCACGGGATATACGTCCGAGTTTTTGAGAGACTTGGGGTAATCATCTGATTTCATTGTTGGCATAGGTATCTCTTTAGCCACCACAGGAGTTGGTGCAGTAGCTTCTGTAGGACCTGGTTGCTTTGAAGGCAGTGCTACAGTCACAGTGGGTTAAATTGTTGCTTTAATTGGGGAGGTGGGGGTTGAACCCTTTGTAATATCTGTCTTGGACTGAGCCTCTAGTGATTGTGATTTTTGGGGCTGTGGGAGAGCTGGGGATGACAGCTGAGACGCAGCTTGTGCTTGAGTGGATGCACGAGCTGGTGATGGGGGCTGAAAGGCAGCTCGGGATTGAGGGGATGCACGAGATGGTGAAGAGGGCTGAGACTCGATTTTTGATAATGGTTCAGCTTGGGGAAGAGGTTCTTGTACAGCAACTTGCCTTGAAAACCTCAATGGCGGCATCTGAGGTGGAATTGTGGGGGTAGGAGCGGTGGTGGTCTCAGTCAGGCTTTGTTTTTCAACTATAGGTGGAATTGGCAGCGTAGAAGTAGAAGCAGCTGACTGGGCAGGGCTTGGAGTTTGAAGTATGGTTTGAGTTGTGGGAGCCTGTGTTTGAGTGGTATTGAATTGGGAATCAGTTGTTGGTGATGTTTGAGCTTGGGGAGGAGGTGGTTGTGATGGGGCTATACTTGCAAACCTAAATGGGTGCCTTTGAGCGGGAGCAGGAGTTTGGGTTTTTGCTGAAGTTGTAGGGGTTTGGGTTATAGTTACACGGGGAGGGCTTTAGGTTACAGCTTCAGTCTGAGGAGCTGGTGCAGATGGAAGCATCCAAGGTAGGCGAAACCGGAACATTGGCCTTTGTTCCCCCATTTTTGATGAATTTTGAACAACAATTTGGTAAAAATAAATGGTCTATGCCCAACTTGGTGGCAATTTCTTTGATCAACTTTCCTTATATGACAGGTCTAGCATCCTTCGTTTGGCCAATTAGACACTGTATAGTGACTATCTGAATTGCAAGAAGGTACTCAATCTCACAAAAAGGCCCAAAGAACAATTGCAAGGCACTGTATAGTGATTATCTGAAACTCATATAATGAACAAGACCAATTAGACGGTAAACTGTTATCTATCTTCACGTTCAAATAAGGAACTTGTAATACTAAAGATATGCATATCTAACACCTTTGCATTTACATCTTGTGACAACTTCAATTACTTGATTAGCACCAAACTATAATACAGAGAATACTGATAGAACTAAAGCATGCATGTTTGTGCAGAAAATATTTTGAATCCTCACACTGCATGAATCCTCACACAGAAAATATTTTGAATCCTCACACAACATGAATCCTCACACAACATATTGCATCTTGAATCCTCACACTACATGAATCCTCACATCTTCAGAAAATATTTTGAATCCTCATTTACACTGCATAATTACACAACTAATATGCTGATAAGGATCCAGATTTTTGAAGCCAATTTCTCAATATTTTATACATGATATGGGAAACTATTTTTAAAAATGATAACCATCCAAAAATTGAAACTTTTTTAGACTCATTTTACAAAATGATAACCATCCAAAACAAACTTTTTAGACTCATTTTACACAGCTTAAAACTGCCCATTTAATTAGTTCTCTAATTGAACCCAACATCAACACTTGCTCCAAAATAGAAATAGTTCAAATTTGCAATTCCAATAGCAGAGTAAACAAATGAAATTCCTAATGTTTCCTCCTCAATATATCCATCACTAACAATTAATTTTCTATTAAGGGGGAAAACAATATAATATAATTAATTTGCTAATAAGGGGGAAAAACATGATAATATAAGAATGAAGAAAATCAAAATCAACGATTACGTTCAGCAGGTAAAGGTCGATTAAACCCACCGCGACGATTCATATATTGCCTAGGCGTCCTCTTCGTCACCGCTCTCACTCCACTAAGATCATTACCAGCCACATGCTTCCCCTTGGTCGAATGAAACCCTACCGGAATCCCCATCATCTTCATCATCTCCACCTCATCCGGATCCATCTCCACGTCATCATTCACTCCACCCGCTTACTGTTGCTTCTGCTCCTTCACGATGCTGTCAACGAAGATGTCCTCTTCTCTTAATAGCGAGAGCATCTCGCCGCGCTTGTGGCGCTTCCGCGCAGGGTCAGGAGAGGGAGTGTCGTGGCGGTGGCAGTTCGATTGAGAGAAGGAATAAGGTAGTATAGGATTGTTGTGGCTTAGAACTCAGAAGGAAGCAAGTGACCGAAACCCTTGTTTAAGTCTAACCCAACGTACGGTCCTTATTTTAATTTAAAATTTTCAATTCCCTGTTTTTTTCGTTTTTTTTAAATAGATAACGTTTTTTTTAAACCGTTATCTATTTAAAACAAAAAATTATCCTTATAAACACATAACATTTTTTATATGTATTTATAATGTTTTGTTAAAAAATATTGTAAAAAATAATATCACAACGCTTTTTATAAAAACGTCATCTTTTAAGCGTTGTCTTTTTATATTTTTATACTAGTGTGTGCATCTCAATTTGGCCTTTAGGTTTCAGAGTAATTCAAGAACATAGATTGTTAGTAGTTAGCACATTGAATTGAGGACTTGCTATGAAAATTATTGGAGAATACATTATCATTTGATTTGGAAAATGATATAATCATTACAACTTTATATTAAATGACAATAATATGTCAAATATACCAACCAGGCATAAAGTAGTTTTTGAATTTTAGTATTTTTTTAATTTGATTTTTTTAGTATTTTAGTATTTTTTTAATTAGTATTTTTAGTATTTTATGTAAATATGTAATTATTATTTTAATTGTTAGATAAGGGACTTTTAGTATTTTGATATGTTATACAACTATGGTAACATTTTTGTATTTTGATATTATATAATTGACTATGGTAAAATTTTAGTATTTGAGTAAAATTTTAGTATTTTAACATTTGAATTTTAGTATTTTGATTAAATGATGTAAATATGTTATGATGTAAATATAATGTAAATGATGTAAATATGTAAATATGATAATATGATGTGTTATGATGTAAATGATGTAAATATGTTATGATTTTGGTATTTTAATGATGTAATTTGAATTTTTGTTGTTTTGATTAATTAATAAAATAATTTGAATTTTAGTATTTTTTTAATTGATTGTTTTAGTATTTTAGTATTTTTTAATTAGTAATTTTAGTATTTTATGTAAATATGTAATTAGTATTTTAGTGTCGGGTAAGTGACTTTTATTATTTTGATATGTTAAACAATTATGGTAAAATTTAATATTTGATATGTTATACAAATATGGTAAAATTTTAGTATTTTGATTAAATGATGTAAATATGATAATATGTTGTGTTATGATGTAAATAATGTAAATATGTTATGATTTTAGTATTTTAATGATGTAATTTGAATTTTTGTTGTTTTGATTAATTAATAAAATAATTTAAATTTTAGTATTTTTTTAATTTGGTTTTTTTAGTATTTTAGTATTTTTTTAATTATTATTTTTAGTATTTGATGTAAATATGTAATTAGTATTTTAGTGTAAGAATAAAAGTGACTTTTAGTATTTTGATATGTTTTACATCTATGGTAAAATTTTAATATTTGATATGTTATACAACTATGGTAAAATTTTAGTATTTGAGTAAAATTTTAGTATTTTAGTATTTGAATTTTAATATTTTGATTAAATGATGTAAATATGATGTAAAAGCGATGTAAATATGTAAATATTATAATATGTTATGTTATGATGTAAATGAAGTAAATATGTTATGATTTTAGTATTTTAATGATGTAATTTGAATTTTTGTTGTTTTGATTAATTAACAAAATAATTTGAATTTTAGTATTATTTTTTTGAATTTTAGAATTTTTTTAATTTGATTTTAAGTATTTTTTATTTAATTAGTATTTTTACTATTTGATGTAAATATGTAATTAGTATTTTAGTGTCGTGTAAGTGACTTTTAGTATTTTCATATATTATATACAACTATGGTAAAATTTTAGTATTTTGATATGTTATACAACTACTAAGAAAATTTTAGTATTTGAGTAAATTTTTGTATTTTAGTATTTTGATTAAATGATGTAAATATGTTATGATGTAAATATGATGTAAATCTTTGTAAATATGTAAATATGATAATATGTAATGTTATGATGTAAATAAAGTAAATATGTTATTATTTTAGTATTTTAATGATGTAATTTGAATTTTTATTGTTTTGATTAATTAACAAAATAATTTGAATTTTAGTATTTTTTAATTTGATTTTTTAAGTATTTTTTTAATTAATTAGTATTTTTACTATTTGATGTAAATATGTAATTAGTATTTGTAGTATTTTAGTGCCGGATAACTGTCTTTATAATAGAAAAATCTTTATAGCTAGTTGGTTTGAGCATTTGTTTAAGAAAAGTGGGAGGTCTAGAGTTCAATTCTCAAGGAGAGCATTATGTTATTTTATATTTTAAACGCTCGCGGGCCGGGCCAGGCTTTTTTATTATTAGTAGTATTATAATTATTATAATAATTATTATTATAATAATTATTATAATAGTAATAATAATAACAACAATAATAACAATAATGCTAGTAACAATAATAATAATTATAATAATAGTAACAATAATAATAATAACAACAACAACAATAATAATAATAATAATAATAATAGAAATTATAATAATAGTAATAATTATAATTATTATAATAATTATAAGATTAGTAATAATTATTCTAATAATAATAATAGTAAATATAATAATAATTATAATAATAGTAATAGTAATAATAATAAAAAATATAGCACATGTAGCATGAAAAAATTTAATAATGACTTATAAGTAAAAAAGTTAAAATTTAAGTTATTGTCAAACACTAAATAATAACAAATGACATATAACTTAGTTTAACCAACTTATAAGTAATTGCCAAACACCCTCTAATTCAAGATATAAAAAGAAATTAATATTTGATCATAAAAAATTATAAGTCGAGAAAAAGGAGAATTTGAAAAATGAGTTAAAAAAACTTACACACCATTAGTGCAATATTATTGTTATTGTTATTATTTTTATTATTATTATTGTTATTAGTATTATTATTATAATAATAATAATAATATTATTATTATTATTATTATTATTATTATTATTATTATTATTATTATTATTATTATTATTATTATTATTATTATTATTATTATTATTATTATTGTAGTATATAACTTCTTAAGATTATATTAATGGTATGTAGTGAAGGAGAAGAAAAGAATATATGGGGGAAATCACATGTTTTGATATAAATATTAATCCTCGCAAGATATTAATAGATAACTTGTGTTGCTCTAGTGGTCAAATGACCAAAGTTCCAAATGATAGGTCATAAGTTCGAATATGTTTCGCATTTGGACATAATTTTTGAATACTAAATACGAATATTTTTTGACAATTCTCCGAATACCGAATATGATCTTACAAAAATATGCTTATTGGGATTATCTTAATTTAAGGCAACATTTTAATAGTCGTTGCAAAAAGTTGTATAAGATATGCAACGAAAATAAAAATTGTTGCCAATGAATGTGGTCCATATTAGGTAAGGAAATATAGCAACAGAAAAACTTTTGTTGCCCACGATCAGGAGAAATCAAGTGGTTAGAAATTTTACAACGAATTTCTAATGAATTTTGTTTCCAAATTTTGCAACGACTTATGAATTTCGTTGCAAAAAAAAAAAGAAAGCCTGACAATCTGCAACGAATGACAAGTTTCGTTGCTAAACATACGATTTAGCAACGACTTATAAAGTCATTGTTTGAAAAATCGTTGCTAAAACCCCATTTTTAGCAACAAAAAACTTTCGTTACTTACGATGACGGAAATCAAGTGGCCTAAAATTTTGCAACGAAATTTTTCCATGATGAATTAAAGAACGAAATTTTACAACGACTTATGAATTTCGTTTGCAAAAAAGTGAAAGCTTGACATAATAATCTGTGAAGGACAAATTTTGTTGCTAAACATATACTTTTAGCAACGACTTATAAAGTCGTTGCCCGAAAAATCGTTGCTAAAGACCCATTTTTTGTAGTGAACACCTTGACCAAAGAATTATTGTTGGTCAAACGTAGCACCCTGCAAACAGACTATGAAGGCTCAAGAACACTCAAGAACACCTATAGCGACGGTTCTGTCGCTATTGGGCCATTTTAATAAATATTAAATTTTGAAAATTATTTATTTTAATTAATAAATAGAAAAAAATGATTTTTAATTATTAAAAATACAAAATAAATTTTGAAAAATTATTTTAAAGTCTGAAAAATATTTTTTAATTATTTAGAGTATATTTCATTCATATTTAATATTTTTGGAATATAAATGGTATTTAATTTATTTAATTATCATATTAAATAAATTATTTAAAATGATTTTAATACATGAAAAATCATGAAAAATAATATTATGGTATAAGAAAATATTTAAAGATATTTTTAGTGAATTTTAATATTTTGTGATGAATTTCACTAATTAATTAATATTAATGATAATTAGTTTATTTAATAAATATATTAAATAAATTATGGAAAAATAAATTAATGCTTTATAAATCATATGAAAATGATTTAAGTGTTACAAAAATATTTTAAGTTATAAAATATAACTTTTGATATTTTGTCATTAAAATATTAATATTTTAATATTAAAAGCAATTATCAAATAATGAATTTAATTGTTTAAAAATCATATAAAGGTGATTTTAAAGTATTAAAAATACTTTGTAATATTATAATATTATGTGATGAGTTTCATTAATATTTGATAATAAATAAATATTAAGGATAAAAGAAGTATGTGGTATTTAATTTATATAAATCTGATTTTAATGATTGAAAAATTAAGATAAATGATAATAATTATTTAAAAATTATTATGAGCGTATAAAAAATATTTTGATTGTTAATAAATTATCTTAGATAATGGTTAAGAGTTTAGACAGAGTTTAATTGAACTTAAACTCGAAATTTTGTCCATTGATCAGTGAAATGTCAAATTTGTGTCGGAGTTCAACTCAGTTCGCAATAGTTTGACTTGATCATTTAAGTCTTATATGTCTTTATATGATCGATAGGGTTATGTGTTATGTGTTTAGGTTATTCTAAGTATATCTATATATATATAATAGTATTATATTGTGATGATATTATTCTAATATTGGAGATCTATATTACTAATATTAGGTCTTCGAATAAAGCATTATAAATTGTATAGCGGTAATCAACGGTTCAGGCAAGTTTTTCTTAACTCGACCTCGAGTTGTATTATTCAAATATATCTATGGTTAATCATTTCTGATTACCATGTTTAAGAATTATTAAATTGCACCCTGTGCGTATGACATATATTTATCAGGTATGAAAGGCTGATCACCTTCATTACCATTCGGTCCAGATATATTTGTTCATGTTAAATACTTGTTCAGTCATAAATTTGTTCCTGCTAATTCATAATTATATTGTTGAATTATAGCCATCTTATTATTCAGATTCTTTCAATCATGATATATCGTTAAATTGTTGAACTTAAACTTGCTGGGCAATCTTATGCTCACCCTTGCTATATCATGATAAAACATTGCAGATTAAGGCGAACGCGTTGGATACAAGGAAAGGTTTAAGACAGTGCCAGTTTAAAGTTAATGTGCGTGATTAGTTTTGTAATAGTATAGTTTGATAATGATGTTATGTGTTAGATAGTTATGAATTGTGTATAAGTTAAGGTTACTCGACATTGGGGAATAGTGTGTAATGTATTGTATAAACAATTTATGTTTATATCTTCCGCAAATAGTAATAGTTGTATAGAATGATCAAACCGGATCCGCGGTGATTCGGGACCTCGGATTCGGGGCCCTCACAGATCATGTGGTGATCTTCTTATCCTTCTCTCTACGATTATAGTCTTAGGTACTCCTACCTAAAGTTTATAACCTATCAGCTCTGATACCAACTTGTAACGCCCCAAAATCCGGTCTATCTTCACACCCAGATTTCGTACGTCACGAGTACATCATTCATCCAACATACATCATTATATACATAAATATAACGACATACAGTCTCAAATCCATGGTTCTGGAAACCTTATAACCTTTTTCATTACAAATATTAATGAATAAATTATTCATTTCATCTTAAAAGAGTGACTTTTATCCGCTACCAAGGATACATAACAGTTCATTAAACTACTCTACAATTCAATTTCTTATTTTTACATTACAAGTCTTCACTTGATCTTCTTGCTCCTTTACATTCTGAATGACAATTCGTCTGGATACCGTCAGCTTGATCTTTACGAGATCCTTAAGTTATGATAACCTTGTTCGCTGAAAATTGGTTTTCATTTAAAGCAAGTGTGAGCATTCAATTGCCCAGCAAGTCATAACAGTTGAACAAACAACTTCAGAATAAAAACATTTCTTTAGGAATAGTCTCGTTTCCTATCATCTTAAAACATTAGTCATTTTCACTTTGAAATACTTTCATTCTTCTACATTTTTCATACACATCATATCTGGCTAGAATTATCACAGACTTAACAATAACGGTTCATGTATAAACAAAACATACTTGTATTGAACAGCTCAATCACAGAACAATGCGTATCATAGAAACACCGAAGTGTTCAAATTGTGGCTCAAGGCCTAATACGTTCTACCACATTGTACAAATATCGCACATTCACATATAGACAAAACTTCCCAAGTACAACATCTGAGAAGTTTAAGAAACTAGCATTCATGTAATATGAATGAAGTTAAGAAACTTGCCTTACGCCCAGCTATAGCTTACGCTGAACTGCTCATTTCAATTCCTATATAACACATAAGGAGAAAACATAAACACCAATTAGTCATATATTGAACTTACGCATGGGTTTACTTAACTTTAATTTTTAGGGTTCGCGTTCTTGTAATATAAGTTTACGCGACTAACTTCCTTTACCAGTTTACGACTTTATAACATACGGAGATGTCTTACTCATACGTTCATCATCTTGGATGATTTATATTCTTATCTTCTTCTTATAATTTCGCTAAGACTCAGCACACATCGCTTCTCTGCTAGTAGTCCATATGGTACTCTGAGTGGTTTTCCACAAACAACCAACAAACAAGTTCCCGTCTCATCTACACTGCCATCACAGTAAGTTAGATCGGTTGCCAGTTTTGTATATACCTTCGCTCTCTGAAGGAATTGTTTAGCCCATCTCCCATATGTCAACCATTAAAGTTACGATTGTACCACAACCTAACTTCTCTTAACTTATACAAACTATTAAACTATAATGTTCAATTAAGTCAATTTCTTATTCCTTACGGCTTTCTGGCAACTAATTGTCATACTTCAGGATTCATTCCTTATCGACTCACATTCGGCTTTTATTAATCTTACTACAGTTCGTTACGGCTATCTTGATAATTCATATCTTATTAATACTTTCGTTATCCATTACATGAACCCCATGTTCATTACCTTCGTCGTTCAACCTCTAAGGAATCACAACCATAGCAATCCCTCACGTCCATTCATTGCGACTATGGTCCCCGAATATCGGTTAAGTAACCCGTGATTATATTCTTTGTCATTTAATCTTGTTTAATCTATACGTTCAACCTTTAATAAAGGTTTACATCACTTAATTAAGTGTTACATTAGTTGAATATTACATTCTTTATCTTCCCTTACATTTCCCCCAAGCGCTGAGCAGTTAAAAGCTCATCTCTGGCTTTTTACGACACTGGCGTTGCGGCGCCACTCCCTTCTTTATCTCTCACGCCACGACGGCAGCGAGTTGGCGATGCATTCGACCCCTTTTCATTCATACCGCGCCACTCTCTACAGCAGTATGACCGGTAATCATGCATGCCAAGCCCTAACCCTAGAAAATTTCTCTAAGTGTTAAATCAATTTTGAGATGCTTACTTCGCGATTTCATAACTCCTTCGTCATAACTCGGAACGAGGTCATTCCAAAACCATTCTCTTCCTTATCTTACGTACTTTAATACCCCTCAAGCATAAATTCATTATAAATCCGTTAACGTGCCATTCGTTTGGCTTGATCTTCACCCTTTGTTCATTTTACGTTTTTAACGCTCTTCGTTGTTCGTCCGTAATTCAGTCATCCGAACTCGGAATTCGTTCGTTCTTGAGTCCACGACTCACGTTTTCTATGTTCTCTTACTTTCTTATGAAGCCCTACCCACTCGGGTTCATTTACTAACTTTCTAATTCTCGTTTGTCTTTTATGAAATTTTTGCCATAACTTCGTTATAGCTAAGTTTTAATCCGTTCTTCATGAACATTTCTACCATTCCTAACCAAGCAATATACACCTAACTTATACGCGATGGTTTTAAACTTGTCCATCTACAACAATTATCCTACGATGGTTTTAAATTTGTCCATCAACAACGTTCTTCGTGTTCTTCGCGTGTTCTTCGTGTTCTTCGTTCGTTCTTCATTTTAATCGATATTTTGGATTATGATTTCACTTTTTATTGGAATTTGATGTTATAGAACATCATTCCTTACTTATTTCACCTACTTATTCATATAATCCACTCGGATCATTCTAATTCATTACGAATCTTATACTTCCTTAAGAAATTTATTTACTAAACTTTAAATTCTTATTTCTTCATTTTCTTATGATTTCAACCATATGAAATCATTCCAATCTTCTTTTACTTCTTAATCCTATTAAGTTATGTTTTTAAACATAGAACTTAAAGAAATTTAAAAAGAGACTAAGTTTTGGATTACCGTTCTCCTTTAATCTTCTCCCGTCGGACAAAGTTTGCACATGAGCAAGCTCTTCCTCCTCCTTCTCCTTCTCATCCGACCTCTCTCCCTCTCTCTCTCTCTCTCTCTCAAGTTAGAGGATTTTCAAAATCCTAAAATAAAGAGCTCAAGCTTCCTATTTATAGAATTTCCAAGCTAGGGGTATTTTAGTCATTTCGCCCCCAACCTCCTTACTATTCACACCTCCTTACTATTCTTACCTCCTTACTACACCTCCTTACTATTCATGTAGCTTCCCTTGGAAGCTTCATGTCATTGCCTTCGGTTTTGTCGACTAAAAAGCATGATTCCGGAATCCAAATATTTTTGGATATTTCGTCTTTCCTTTACCGACCAATTTTTACGTATTCTTCGGATCTTCAAAAAATTGAAAAACACTTTTCAACGTTGAGCGTTTTCCTTCACGTTTTACCCTAACGTAGCTAAACGAGTGAAAAGTACATAGCAGTACTTTTCGTCATTTTTATTTCGTCTGATTTCTGAACGCTTTTCGAGAAAAACTTTTATCGGCTTACTTAACTTTTCACAACATATTATTGTCAAATCTTTCGACGGAATGTCATTTCGACATACCAAATTCTCGGAATGGCCTAGGTTATTCAAACCCTAACCTTTAGGGTTTCTTCGGGTGAATAGTGTCTATTTCGTCTTTTTCCTCGAAAAATATTTTGTTTCCGGAAAAGTTTTATTTCAGTCTTGAAAATTCTTATTCGTTCAGTCTAGCTCGTAGCCAGAATCCTCTCAATTTATAATTATCATAGGTTATAGAACGATTAACAAACACATAACACATAATAGAATTAATAAAATTCATTTTATTAATAACTAATTCTTTAAACTTAAATTTTGGACAAAATGAATTTTCGGGTCATCACAGTTATAGTATCCTTCCATTATCATACTTATTCACACAATTATTCTATACTTGACAAGTATTACTGATTAAAGTAACCATGTAGGCATGCATCAGTTCTCAATTTATTAACAGAACATAGACCTCATTGGCGGTATATGACCACGCTTGGTTTGTCTTGAAGAGTGGCGGCATGGCAGCTTCTCTGTCCTGAAACCAAGACATGGATGCTCCTGCAGAAAGCCAGTGTACACACAACTTGCACATATACGAATAATCATGCAAAACACATATGTAAGTGTGTGGATAACTAAGTTTGACCCTACCTTCTATCTTTAACATAGGTCATTATCCATTCTCATTAAATCAATACTTTCAAGTGTTCTATTCATAATTTTCTTACGTTTGATTGTTAAACACATACTATATGATCCATAGGTCTCAACAACACATGATTGCATTAGATTAGTCATGTAGTTCATGTCATGAAATTTTACATTGTTTAGACTTTTCATATTCCCTTTTACCATGCACATGTCTAGTTTAGGCATTCATGATAATTACATCCATAGACATACACACTTAATTATGATGGTTAATTTTTTGAATACTCATGATGCATCTATTATCAAAAAATAGTTTCTCATTCTTAAGACTTCCTTTGGGAATCTCATGTTAATCAACCAAGCATGCAAATCCACTTTACTTGCTATACTTCATGCTCCCTTATATACATATTAAACCATATAATTATGCTCGTAATTTCTATATATTTTATCAAGATTGTATTTACAACTTAAGTGTCCCTTAGTAAAACTTATTCAAGTATGCAAGATAAGTCCACATATTCTATAACATGCTTTGATAATTCCACAATAGATCACATGAGCATGTTTATGAAGTTTAAAACTTAGTTTATGCATAGTTATAGCTAATATTGTCTTTTCTTTGCATTTTCCTTTTAATTCATGCTTGACTACACCCTACCCTCTCCAACAGGGTAAACTAACATATTGGTCACATTTTAATGTATATCAGAACTTGAAACATTGGCACATAAAGTCAGAACATGTATGACGCGATGTTTATCAAAATTAGTTTCCAAATCCTTATACTTCTTTGAACGTTTGTACTCAAATCAACTAACATAGCTTACTATATACATAACATCCCCATTTCATGTGTTAAGGTTGCTAATAAGCATATAATAACCAAAGTAGCATGCTCATCCTGTTACTGAGTCATTAAAGCAGTATCTAAGAATAACACCTCGTGTGACCGCGCGGTATCAAGCTATAGAAGTGGCGCGGCTGCGTCCACTTCATTCAGAGGCAAAAATAAATGGCTCTGCTTCTGCAGAGCCTTAGCACATGTATTGCTAATTCTATACCCAGACCATCTGCAATACTTCAAAGCATACATACTAACTCAAACAACACAGGGACATTCTAATTCATACTACTTAACAGAGATTTCATGAGAATTGCAAGAATTTGACAAAACTTAAACTAAGAACAAAATAGAAATTATACCTCCTTGAAGCTTAACTTGATTCCTCAAAGCACTAATTACACTCTCTCAATGCTCAGCCACACTCACTCTCTTCCTACATTTATTAGACAATTTCTTTAGCAACTAAGAATTGGGAAGTTTGGCTGCCATTTATAGAGAAAATGGTTGCCCAGTTCATGGCTTTGTTCTATGGTTTGATTTACTGGAAATTGGAGGGATACAAGGGTTATAGAGGAGTTGGCCAACCACCAATTGCATAGCCATCATCACTACAACTTCTAGCTGCTGGAGTTCACGCAATGAGGAAGATATGCTGACGTGCATCACTGTTTGGGACTCTTAATATGGGACACATGTATTAAATCTCAACAACTGTGTTTATAATGCTTAGTTTGTTCTCTTATACTCCAAAAATGTAATTTTAATGTGTTAATGCTACTACATAATGGAAAGTTAGGGATTATTTATGTACTCACATCATATAATCCATGTACATTAGTCTAGTCTAATTATTATTTATAACATGTATGGACTCCATTTAATTGACCACTAGTAATCTAATATCTCCTTAAAACTTTATTATTACAGTTAGACTCACTTATTGGAATAATTTGAAATTCTTTGACAGAGTACCTCTTTTAATGTTTCCACACCTCCTTACTGTCACACAAGAAATTGTTTATATAACTTATAATTCTTTTTCATTTTACTATATAGTTTCTATACGTAATAAAGTTACACTAAAGTGTCACACTACACTTTCTTTTTTAATGTAGAAACCATATGCCAACACATATCTTACACACATCAATTAAATGATATAATTCTAATTATGTAATTTACTTTACTCACAATAACAATTAATTAATAATATAATATTAATTAATTATTGTAGTGTTCTCTTCTATCAATACCAGATCAAGCACCAAGGTGGCAAGACACCACGATCAGAATCGTAGAGCATCATTTGTTTGTATCAGAAGCATCGAGCCTTGCCCATTTGTTTAAGAATAAATCACAACAAATGTGGAATGGATTATAAACGTTGAAGTCCTTGGGAGTCCCAATGACATAACAATCATCCTTAGTATATAACAAAGAGACGTATTGAAGAAGCTAAGGAAAGTACTATGGGTCAGCAGAAAACACCTTTTCAAATGTTAGGTGAGATAGCAATCTGCTGTGTCAGTGGGCCAGACTACAAATCAGAAGGTGTGCAGAAAGTCTCCATCAAAGCTCAGAAATGTTAAATGCATTTAATGATTTAACGGATGTCTTCAAACGGATACATTTCAAAGGCATCATGTATGCAAAACATAAGCAGATGCAAAGATAAAGCAAACACTGAACAAAAACGATGAAGAACACTCAGCGCTCAACTCTACGATCTGAAAAATAAAGCTTGCTCAGCTACTCAGTTCTTTCGAACACAAGCTTAACATCAACTGAGTAGCACCATTCAAGAACTCAATTATTATCAAGTGAAGTGTGAAGTTCCAAGTCAGAAGGACTTAAAGAGTTCTAAGTGAACTGAGAAGTACCAAGTCTGTTGGACTTGAAGAGTTCAAAAGTGAACTAAGAAGTTCCAAGACTGTAGGTCTTGAAGGAATCTATGAGATTTAGAAATTGTAAAGATATCCTTAGTGGATTTCCTACTCGAGGAGTAGAAAAGTGGACTAGGAGCTTTAAGTGCTCTGAACAACTTAAAATCACCGTGTCTCTTATATTCTTGCCATAACTGCTATAACTTCCATAACTGCTTTACTCCTATTAACTAGTTATATCTTAAAGGGAAAACAAACAAATCTCAATTCTGTTGTGTCTAAATCATTATCAAAACTAACATATATTTTGTAAAAGAATTTTAAAAATAACTATTCAACCCCCCTCCCTTCTAGATAACTATTGTGCCTCTAGGAACTAACAATTGGTAACAAAGCAGGTTCTATCAACTGGAAAGTTTAAGTAGATCCAATGGAACATCTGATAAGCGAATCAAAGACTGGAGGAGGCAGCAAGCCACCTATGTGCAACAAAGATAAATTCACCAACTGGAAAGTTTGTATGCAATCCTACATAGATTCAATATATGAGGATCTATTTTAAACTGTTCAGAATGGGCCCTACGTTCCTACAAAGCTTGCACCAACTTAAAACGAGCAAAACAGAATTCAAGTCAAGGTCAAAGCAGAATGGACTGACAACGAAAAGAATGTTGTTCAACTCGAGAAAAAGGCCAAGAACATTTTGTTCCAATCTTTAGAAGATGACATGTTTGAAAATGTGGTAAACATCAAAACAACAAAGGAAGTATGGGAAGCATTGTTAATCATTCATGAAGGAACAGAAGAATTCAGAGAAAATAATCAATCTCTTTTAATTCATCAATAAGAAATGTTTGCTCACGTTCAGGAGAAAATGTCACTTCCACCTACGAAAGATTCAATGTTCTGCTCAAGTCTCTTCGAGCCTTTTGAAAGATCTATCCAAATAAAGATCTAATCATCAAATTCATGAGAGCCTTACCTAGCAAGTGGGATGCCAAAACCACTGCCATCAGAGAATTAAAGAATCTCTAGGAAATGACTGTTAAACAGTTATATGGCAACCTTCTCACATATGAACTGAATTGACTCAACGAGCAGAAACTCTATCTGAATGAAGAAAGAAGGATAAAGGGGTTGCTCTCAAAGCAACAGATAACGTCTCCAAAGCTAACACTAAAAATGACTCTGACTATGATGAAGATGATGATGAGACGAACGAAATTTTTGTAATTTAATTTTAATATTTATTGAATTAAATAAATATTTTCGATGATTTAATTATTAGATTAAATAATTAATTGATGCAATTGTAATAGATTAATTTAATTATATGTGTTATATTTATTAAATTAATATAGAGAATTTTTATTATTCGATGTATTTAATTATGTGAGCTTATTGAATTAAAAGAAATATTTAATAAGCCTAATGTTATTTTAATTAAATTAATAATTAATTAGATATTTAATAATTTGACATTATTAATAAATAAGAATTTAATTATTTGACTATGTGAATTAATGAGAAATTATTATATTTTATTTAAATTAAATTAAACAAGATAATTGAATTGGGTGTGACTTGATTTAAACTATAGTATAAAAGTTTAATTAAATTAAATGGTTTTGAAACCTATTATTGCTTACCAAACAAGACCCTAAGGGGAGTTGATAGCAGTTACCCATGATTGAGTAACTAACCTCAACGCGTCAGTTGCTTCCTTTATTATACGTATTCTTTTTCTTCACTTTTCTAAGTCTAGCAAAGAAAATACAGAAATAAATTATCAAAGAGAATTCAGAAGAATTGTGGGAGAAAACTCTGTGATTGAGTAGTATCTAAAAAAGGGATTGTTATCTTTACTCACTCTACGCTCTGGGTAATTCTCTCCAACCCAATTCTCATTTTTCTTACGTCATTAAGTTTTCATAAAAATGGCTTCACCTTTTGTTAAAAACACTGTGAATAGGAAAGGGGTATGATTATGGGTTGTGTATGGGTTAAGATGTATCATATCATATTTGATTATATATATATTATACAAACCATATCATCAGTTTCATAATTACAACGTATGTTATGGCCTCAAAATTTACAGAGTATGGAATATGGCCATATGGCCCTTATACGTGATTTTAATATGTCAAACATAAATTATTTTGTAAAATTTACACTCATATATGATTATGCATGTTAAAACGAAGGAAAAGAAACTTGAATGGATGGATTTGGTGTTATAACGAATTCGTAGTGTTAAGATTATGTTTTATGTTCAATATTTTCAAGAACATCAAGAACAGTGAAAAATACATGTTTTAATTCTGTGATTATGTGTTTTAATTGGTTAAAATCATGCTAGAAGGGTTAAGTAGGGATTATATGTGTATTATAATGTTTGGGTATGTCAAATTTCATGTAAGAAATAAGAAAATTGTTAGAAATTGGCATGTTCTGCGATTTTTCGTATGACTGCAATTCTACATGTCTGTCTCGCCTACTACCGCATGACGTTTACATTAAGCTTCAGAGTCATGCTTGTGCGAGCCACGCCATGAACACCATTGACTAAAGCGCATGCATGTTTGCATGACTGCGATCTTAGAGAATCGATTATAACAATGGTGGTATATTCCACTCTCTAGAAGGTTCAGAAACGAAAATTTTAAAGTGTTCAAGTTCATGAATGTGTTGTTAACCTAATTTAATGAACATAAAAATATGTTAGAAGTATAGTGAGATGTTAAAATAGATTCTTAACATGTCAATAACATAATTGCATGTGGATTGAATTATTGAATGCATAATTAGTTTAGTATTCATGAAGTGTTTATTATGTGACAATAAGTGTGATAATGTGACTAAGTATAGTCATAACCAAAGTTTAGACAAAAGAATGAACTTATGATGATTAATTATATGATAATTAACTATAATTGTGAATATAAATGATATGTAGGATTAAATTCAAGGAACGTGTTTAATTAACGAGTAATCTACGCACGAGGCAAGTTTCCTAACCCTACTCGTTATCATTATTCAAGTTATTCTCATTATTATTAATCAAGTTCAATTGTTATATTAAAGATTAATTATCTTTTCAAAGTATGATTCTGTTATACAATAATTGTACTATTGTATACCTCTTGAGATTATTATTCAATTTAATTACCATTTATTGTTAAATCTTGTTAGACTAGTGAACCCTCATTTGATTCAACTAGTCCATAGTTGATGAACGTTTTAAATTTCAGAACCCTTATTGATTTATCCAAACCAAACTTCCTTTGGTGTGGACTCTAATGTCAAACTTAGATGAACAACCATGTATAGGGATTGCTTATGCGTTAGCGTTAATATTATTGCCGCGATGTGGTACTAAGGGTTTGATTCCCAAGTGCAGTAGAAAGGTCCATAGTCTTATGACTGTTAAAGGTTTCAAGTACAACCCTTGATAACCTAGGACATAGTTCAAGGTCTTATGACCCTCAGAAATCTTTTGAATTCTTGTTATTTATTCTTGATTCAAAAGTTGAGCTTTTATTTCAGAAGTCTTTGATTCACTCGCATGTTATTATTGTAAGACCCCAACTTATTATAAATAAAATAACTCGCAGAAGTCTTTTATTATTGGAGCCATCACATTACCTGCCGATCTTATTTCGTTTAAAATAATTGCATTTGATGTGATTTTAGGGATTGATTGGTTAATCACTCATCATGCTAAAATTGATTATTTTCATAAGGTTGTTAGTTTTCATATTCCTAACCAACCTGTTATGCGAATTCAAACAACCAAACCATTAAAGTCAATCACTGTCATATCAAGCCATAAAGCTATTCGTTTATTAAAAAACGGATGTCAAGCTTTCTTAGCCCATGTCACATACTTGAACAAAAACACGTCAGATTTGAATAATATTTATGTTGTTAGAGAATTTCCTGACGTATTTCCTAAAGAACTTCCTGATCTACCCCCAAAACGAGAAGTTGAATTTTTTATTGACCTTGAACCTGGTACAAAGCCCATTTCTAAAACCCCATATCGAACGGCTCCTATTGAACTTCAGGAGTTAAAGGTCCAACTACAGGAGTTGTTGGACATCGGTTTCATTCATCCTAGTACATCTCCTTGGGGTGCTCCTATTTTATTTATAAAGAAGAAAGCCGGGAGTATGCGAGTTTGTATTGACTACCGGGAATTGAACCATGTCACCATCAAGAATAGGTATCCGCTACCTTGTATTGATGACCTGTTTGACCAGTTACAAGGAGCACAATTCTTTTCAAAGATCGATCTTCTTTTTGGATATCATCAGCTGAAGATTAGAACTGAGGATATTCCAAAGATCGCCTTCGAACTCCTGTGACGAAGCAATATAAATTCTTAGTCATGTCTTTTGGATTGACTAATGCTCCTGCGGCTTTCATGGATATGATAAACCGAGTATTCAAGGAATATTTGGATTAGTTTGTTGTCGTCTTTATTGATGACATCCTCATCTATTCCAAAAGTCGTGAAGATCATGAGCACCATTTGAAGCTGGTACTGCAAAGGCTTCGTGATAACAAGCTATATGCCAAGCTGAAGAAATGCGAGTTCTGACTTGAAGAAGTAACATTCTTTGGGCACGTGGTGTCAAAACATGGAGTATCTGTTGACCCGGTAAAGATTGAAGCAATACAAAGTTGGGAGCAACCGAAATTTGTGACCAAAGTACGTAGCTTTCCGGGCTTAGCTGGTTATTATCGGAGATTTGTTGAAGGATTTTCTCGAATCGCTACTCCGTTAACTCAGCTGACTCTTAAAGATACAAAATTCATATGGAGTGAGGAATGCGAGAAGAGTTTCCAAGATCTCAAGAGGAGACTCATTTCGGCACTTGTTCTGACAATACCATCTGGATTTGTTATCTACAGCGATGCTTCAGGTAAAGGGTTAGGATGTGTTCTCATGCAATATGGGAAAGTCATAGCCTATGCCTCGCGACAACTTAAAGAGTATGAGAGGAATTATCCTACTCATGATCTAGAGTTAGCAAAGCCCGATCGTTTTCATGCTTAAAGATCCGGAGGCACTATTTATATTGGGAAAAAAGTGGAGATATATTCGGACCATAAAAGTCTCAAATATTTCTTCACCCAAAAAGAACTCAATATCTTGTGATGACGATGACTCGAAATTGTTGAAAGACTACGACCATCTTTGTCGACATCGGGATTTTGGGTGTCCTTTCCATTACTTGTTCTTTCTTTGTTCTCATTTTAGGTGAGATTTATTTGAAAAAATAAGTGAAAAAGGTCCGACTTGTATAATGTCGATGATGGAATTTATTAAGAGTCGCTAGTTGGGTTTTTAAATGGTTGTACCAACACAACCGAAAAAGGTTTGCACATTGACCTAGTGGTGTGACACTTTGATATACTGCCTGGTGAAACCGAGATTCGTTTAGGTCCGGGGACTTGGTTATGCTTGGGGAAGGTGTTAGGCACCCCCGACATCCGTGTTACCACAGTGGCCGCCTCTTTTCAATAAACTATTATCCGAGGTGTGTGTGTGGGTCAATGTGTCTTGTTATATATAAGTTATGCGAGGCCTCGTTCGAACCTATATACACAAGGTTTGAATTTATGTAAAAATTTAATTTTAGCAAGATATACAAAGATGTTTTATAAAAGAGGTTTTTGAAACCACGATCTTTGAATAGGAATTGAGACCTTTTATACTCCCATTTTTATTAAGTGATTGGGTTTGGATTGATTTTATTTGTGAATCTTTGAGGGCATCCGTATTTAAAATAATATACAAAAATAATGCCGACTTCCTCGTGGGTATGGAAATTGTCTGAGGAAAATCAGACATCGCAGAATGATTTACAAGCTGCTTACAGCTGAAAATGTCCATCACGGGAACCGAATCTAGATCCAATGGGATGAATCTGTGATCACATGATTCCTAGGCGCACAAAATGCTGCAATTTGTATGAAAGCAGTAAGACGGTATATATATATATAAAAGATGTAAATATATATATACAGACATGATCACCAACCACGAAGCACCTCCACGGGGGATCAGAAATGTAAATAAAGCCGTAAGAGCGATCAACTGCAACGAAGGAAACTCCAGGCAGGACGAAATTAAATATATATATATATATATGTATATATATATATAAGCAATAAACGCACCGGATGTAAAATCTAGGCTCATCGAACAGAGTTCGACCACAGTTCATATATATATAAGTATAAATATATATATAAAAGCGAATAAATGCACCAGATATAAAATCCGAGCTCATCGAATGAGTTCGACACACGATTAATATATATAATATATATATATATATATATATATATATATTATTAGCGATAAATGCTCGATCAAAATCAGGCTCATCGAGCGAGTTCGACACACGATTCATATATATATATATATATATATTTAGATATTTATCGCTATATATATATATATATATATATATATATATATATAAACAAATAAACGCTCCGGCCAGAAGTCTAGGCTCAATTGAGGCAGAACTCGATAATGTTAGTCAATATATATATATATATATATATATATAAATAATATATATATATATAGACTGGAATGAAACCACGGACCGAAGTCCAGGCAAAAGTAAGCAACACGACTCTCAACCTGTAGAAGGGTGTGTGCAAAGATGAAGAGAAAGACTCTAAAGTGTGTGAGAAGACTTACAGTTGACTACTAAAAAATGCTTTTATATCTTTAAAGTGGGTAAACACTAGCTTTTGTGGGTACAAAAGAGGCTATATATGAGCTCACAGGTGTTTAAAAGTGGGAAAATACACTGTATGGGCGAGTGCAGAGCAAATTGTGCAGGGTTTCCCCGTCTTTTTCTCTTTGCAAAATGGGCTTCCCAATCCCTCTATTTATAGGCATTTTAGCCGCAGGTGTACCGCTTGAGTGAAGTACTGATGTACCAGAGGCAACCTTGGGTTTGTCGGGTTGGGTGCCGTCTCAATCGCGTCTGTCGAGCCTTCGCAATGTGCACTCGAATTTTCAGAAGTGCAATCCGGGCATCCGTTTGAGGTATACAGGACTTATTTTGGACCGTCGTTATCGAGAGTTGTGCGATGGCATGAGATTAGAGTTTGTGCTAAGTCATTAAAGATGGGACGATGCCCTCCGGTCTTCAAGCTTCAACTTTCATCCGTTACCCCACACAATAGTCACTCGGGATTGGTTAGCCTTGTGGGACATCATAGCGTAGAGATGTGATGTGGCATCGTGTTTGATGAGATGACGATGTTGCCCCTCACCGGTGTTATCGCCGGGTTGGGCTGATAAAGCAGACATTGCTCAAACTTCGCCGAGATTGGACTGCTGCAATTGTTGAAGGTCCTCGTTGTCATCTTTGAGGTTTGCTTATCTTCCCGATGTTATTGCCGGGTTGGTGCAGTGTATCTCATTGTGAGCGTTGAGATTGAAGCTGGTCGCATTTGAAACAAGCATTTCTGGGGTTATTTCCGAAACTGCATTCCTTGGGGTTATCACCAAGGTTGGTGGCTATTCCCATGGTTGGGACTGAGACTGGATACCTCGGGGTTTTCTCCGAGACTAATCGATTTTCTCCGGTGTGTGTTCCGATATTGTATCTGTAGGTCTCGGGGTTATTTCCGAGGTTGGATTTGGTTACTCCCAGACTGCGATCCGGGGTTTGATCTTTGAACTTCCGGTAGTATTCTAATGGATTTGGATTGTCTTTCGGGGTTCTCTCTTAAAAAGCGAATCATCCTCTATAATGTTAATAATAAAGAATCTGAGAAAATTTTGAGTGTCTCTGAGATGCCCTCTTTATCATACTACTCATGCATGGCGATGCATGGGTAGGATAAAGAATCCTAGACACTTGAAACGCAACAAGATAAACATAGTACTATGGATAGCAACATGATGCAAATGTATGATGCCGTGGATGATTGTTGGCTCCCTGTTGCTTTAACTGGGGATGGGCAATGATGACCGGATCTGGTGTGTAATCCGAATCTCTTATACGTAAGAGATCTGTGGGGATAAAGCTTGATCTGCTTGAGGATGTGTATAACATATTCCATCATCTATCCTCTTTGATAATGTTGACGTCTCCTGGTTAGTATCGCCAGAATATGTCACGATTCTGTTGGATTTACTGCCAACAACAAATGCTGTCAGGGATGCCTGACCTTTGTTGACGTGTGAATCAATGACTGAAACATCCTGTGGGTATATCTTTATCGAGGACCTTGACCTTGTTGTCGTATGTGTATCAACAGCGAGCATTGCGTTGTGACCCCATGGGGATCCGCCGGGAATATGAGCAGTTGGGTATGAGAACCTCGAATAGCTCTATAGCTCTGATAGGTTTAAACGCTATCGGCTGAAATGATGTCAATGTTGCTTGACCTTCGTTGATATGTGTGTTAACGGCTGAGCATGTGTTGCTACTCCCGCCGGAGATATACGTTGTAACCCCCGTCGGGGACGCATGAGTATGCACGCAACTATCGAACGGTTCTTAATGCTTCGATGGGTTTACTTGCCATCAGCTGAAATAACGTCAAGGCTGCTTGACCTTTGTTGATAAAAATGTCAACGGATGAACGTGTTGAACCCCCACCGGGGATCTACGTTGTAACCGCCGTCGGGGACTTACTGGGGTAATGACCCGGAGTTGGCGGCATCGAACCTGTATAAGGTATAGCCGTATGTGACTTGCTACAACTGGGATCATTGGTAGGGTATACCTTGTATTTAGGTGACTACCAATGAGTGCTGTATAAATTCAAAGTCTCATCCGAGAAGGCCAGGATTGTATGCAGTTTTGCTTAATCGCGTGGCATTTTTATTCTCGATTTGACCTTTCTAGTCCGTAAGAACTCCGTTTCAACTCGAACTGGACCGAACCGGAGGGGTGGGACCCCCATAGGGGAGCAGGAAGTGCACTGCTTCTTGTTGCAGTGGGCTCTTGACCAGCGTGGATCATAAATCCTGCAACCGACCTTTTCGTGAAGTTCATTTCCAACTCACTTCGCCTAGAGAAAACCGTGAGCCATCTTCAGATCTGCTGAGTTTGGGCTACTTTCTGCACATTCTGTCACCGTACAAGTGTTCTACATTATCCTGGTAACGTATTCATGTAATTTTTCCAATTTCTGTCCGTTGGATTGTGAGTTATCGCACGAAATGCATCTAAACACATAGTAGTGATTATGTATACACAAATGACTTGATAAAAAATATTCAACATAGTAAATGTTAGTATTAAACCATGCTGAACATAATGATGTGAAAAAATTTGACTTTTGAGACAGTCAAATTGACACCTTTTTCTGCTATTTTTTGTCCTATTTGATGTCCAATGAGCAAAAGGTAGAAAGGCAAAGTACTCCTAGTATTGAGGTTGGCCTTATGAATGATGATTTTGATTTTTTTTATGCATATATTATGTATATGACTTTGGGGCAGGTGTACTACTGAATGACCACCTAGACATGCCTGTGTGCATGTGGATAGTCCTATTTTCAAAGGGGACTATAGCAAAATTTTTCCAAATGTAGGCATTGGGTAGTCATGCACTTTAACTTTATTATATGCTAAAGTAAATGCATGCTTGCATATAGTCATAAAATGCATTTTAAAAAGCTCCAGGTAAGGAAATACCACACCCTTTCTGAGGTGATTTGGAGACTTGTTGTCTAGATATTGATGGATCCGGATCAGTCGAGTAGTTTCTATAGGACCGCTACTGGCGTACGGCGGAGGGCTTTTGAAGTGCCTCGTCTTCATTTTGTCAGACAGCCTCGTTGGTTGGTGGAGGCCGTGATACGTCCTGTCCAGGTAGATGTTCCAGACGTTGGGGATGAGGAGGCAGATATTCTGATTGAGGATCCCGCTCCTGCTACACTTGTCCCTCGCAGGGAGCTTCCGAGCATTCAGGTGGTGAACCCAGAGTTGCTGGGTGATTTGGGCAAACATCCATCGATGTATTTGAATGCTAACGAGGTATGGCGTTAGACTTTGATCTTCCTTCTTTCCTATTGATGAGGATTAAAGGGTTCTGACGTTGATCTGCATTTCATGCAGGTTCCAGGTTTTACACAACCTCGAGGGAACTGGTTTAGCATCCACTCCATGTACTAGGCGCTTCATCCTGACTATAGAGCAGTAGTGCATGAGTGGGGATTTGGGGCATTTTTCTCCATTCTTCTCCATCGTTGTCCCTGGGGTTACCTCAGGGCATTGTCTGAGCGATGGTTTCATCAGACTCAGTCACTCCACCTGCTGGATTGTGAGGTGATGATGACGCCTATGGATCGGTGATTTATCATAGGTATGGAGTTTGGAGGGGAGCCAGTGCCTTGCATGGCGAATATTACCCCTACTGCCGTCAGATCCTTATTAGGTCCTTTGAGCGTAGATGCTATGAGTGGGCTATTGAGTGAGCCCATGTCTGATGATGTCAGGATCAGGGATCGCGTTCTGTGGTGATTGTTCCTGATGATCATTCGAGGCTGCTTCATAGCAGATAACTCTTCCACTGTATCTTTCGCTTTGGTCGATACGCCACACGATGTGGACCATATTGGAAATGCGATTGGGGCTCTTACACTTTTCCTATTTCCTCCGGGGCATGAACATGCGCTCACGGTGGTTTTAATAGAGGCTTGGCTGGGATTTTACCCATTTCTGGCGGTGAGTATTTCTCTTGTCTTTTCCCATTCATAGGTTAAGAGTGTTTCTTGATATCGGATGTTTTGCCATTGTGTTGGCGACTTTGGGCCTATGAGAGGCTCCCGTGTTTTGCGTCGTGTGAGTGTGTTAGGGTTTAGATACCTATCCACGAGGGCGACGATGGCACCATTCTATTTTTTAAGGGGTCCCCAGATTCGAGGATTCACTCACTTTAGTATCTTGTTGGAGTTCTTGACGGCGTGGTACCATTCATGGATTCCTATTCGGGGAGCATTTGACCATCGGCTTTGAGGATGGACACCGGCTGAGTCAGTATTTAATTTCCACCGGAGATTTCCTCTCTTCACGAGATGGAGGCCGGAGCTCTATTTAGGAGAACGTCTTTATTAGGAGCACCACGGGGAGATCCAGTATCTGCGTCTTGCCTCCCGCCAGGCCGTCGTTAGCACATATATCATGATCACCGTCATCCGATATCCCATTGTTGGGGTTGGCGGCTTTGCATTATCGGAGGGGCCCATGTACTGCAGAGCGTTCAGCGTTGGTGGTTCCCTCGCATTATTGGAGCCCATCCCACGCCACACGGTTTATGGGGGACATGGTTCTAGGATCTTTGATGATGGCGGATTGGGTAGCTTGTGTCCAAACTCGACTTTCATATGACCTAGATTGATAGTTTGACGGCGGTTGGATCGAGCACATGTATTTATTGGGCATTTAAAGCGAGATCCAGCAGAAGTGAGTCATTTGTTCCTTCCAGCTCAGTCTTTGGCCCCTCGAACGACCCATTTGGTTTTCTTGCGTGTGAGATCCTCCTCTTTATTGGCACGACATCCTGATGATAGAGATCCGGTGACTCGGGAGGAGTTACATCGGTGGAGCCAGGGATTGAGGGCGTGGACATTGAGACCACAGTCTTCTTGATGTATATTCTCGTTATATCTTTTGATAGGCCTCTGTTAGATATTGGGTGGATGTTCCCCATTCTCGCTATATCTTTTGATAGGCCTTTGTTAGTAGTAAAGGCGTCTGTGCCCCATTTCCACATGTATTTGTAGTGTCTGAGTGATGTATTAGATGATGATATATTTAGGAATGTATGCAGTTTTTCATTCCTATATCATATTGCCATCCATTATCTCATTATGCATGTATCGTGTTATGCATATGTATATATGTCCAAGAGAGATATTAAGCATTGACCCCTGAATGGTCTTATGACACGACCGGCATTGATGTCTTCTTTGATAGTTAGTGCAGTATAGATTATACCCCCACCGTCGGTGGTGGCATTAGGTATCGATCGTGAGTGCGATAGCATGTCACCCCGAGAATAGGGTGGCCAGATCGATTCTTCTGCGACATACCATGACTTTATTGCCTTTTCGAGGTTCTTGCGAGGATTTGTGGGCGGGATGCTTTAGAGTATTGGCTACTGATAGGCAAGTATATTCATTTGGCACCCATGAGTTGACTCCTACTCTGAGGGTATGCGTTTAAGCGATCTTGCCTTTAAAGCCAGGACCTTGCGTGCATCTAGCTTTGGGAGACGTGAGTGAGCGATTCATGACTCTCACGGGATTGCGGCGGCTGATAGTGCGGGACGATCGACATCTATCCATGTGATCTCCGGCGTTTTTTTTGTGATTTGGCTCGGAAGGATAGCTACTCCGCGATATTTGATTTCACTTGCCGCCGGAGGACCGTTGGCGTTGACCCGAGTTGATGTCTTTGTTCTTTGTCGTCTTGTCGTATAATACATATGCCCGATATATGGGCCGAGATAGACATTGGTGTTATTATGGTACGTGAGAGCTCTTAGAGAGGTCGCACCATTGTACCTATGAT